>VDFB02344150.1:0-26034 GCA_007258455.2 Sequoia sempervirens
TAGAGCGATGCCTTGCTAGTATATTGAAAGAAGCCCTAAACTACCAACATCATGAGGGAGACAATGAAATTCCCAAGTAACATGATGAAAATCTTTGTTCTTGTTTTTCGAGTCTCAAAGAAAATCCTTGAGGTGTTTCTCAAATTTAAGATAAGAGGCCATAGAAGAGATCCAACAAGAAGAATAGTAAACACGGGTAGTGGCCAAAATTCTAGAGCACACTTAAAATTTGCTAGCCAAAGAGAGGGGCTTAGTGATATGATGGCCTAGCATTTTTTTAATTTTAGCAATAAAAACTTGCCACAAGATAGCATGTGATGCCTAAAAAGCAAAGGGAATGACCAGAAATTGAAAGATTTCCATGTGAACAAATCCATTTTCAACCAAAAGAGTCCAACCAAGCAAGTTTGGGAAGAAAATATTGCTTGCAGTATTGTGTCTTTTTTCATTGAATACTTGATCCAAAGGTTTGGTAGAATATATCAAAACAAAGAAGGGTATATTTGATAGCATTCTTATCCTCAAAAAGAGTGAAAATAATTATTGTCAAAGTGCCCATTGACTTGTTGAGTAGATGAATTAGACAAGGCAATATCTGTAACTGGCTTCTAGGAAACCATATGGGCCAAAAGATAGTCAAGGCCTTTAATAGCAAACACAAAGTGTAGGAGCTAAATGGCATCCCTAGTGGATAGATCAAAAAATCTCAAAAAGCTTAGATTGTTGGTTATTAATGGTGATGCAAGCAAAGGCATTGGTGAATAGTATCTAAAAAAACTAAATAAATAAAAGGCTCAAATCCAAGCACTTGAAGCATGGCAACAATGAAGGGCCATGCAATGTGGTTGTAAGCCTTGGAAAAGTCAATTTTGATGAGCATTGCAAGGTACTTAGAAAATTGGGACCATTCCATCCCTTCCCAAAAAACAATAGTGTTACCAAGGATTATTGTGACTTAATAAAATGAATTTGCTCAAGCGAAACCAACTAGGGAAGGAGTAGTGTTTAGCTTGAGAGCAAGTTCTTTGGCAATTATCTTATAGGAGACATTTGATAAGGTGATAAGTCATCAATTTCATATTTCCTCCAAGTCTCCAAATTTAGGTATAAATTTAATATTACCTTTTGTTGACTATGTTTCCTAAAGAAATCTCATGAAAAAATTCCAAATAGACCTTATGAAGGTCTTCAACTATAGTATCCAAAAAAATATAGAACTTGCATAGAATTCATCCAAACCAAGGGCTGTCATTGGACACAAAGAAGAGACCTCACACAAATCTTCCTTAGTGAGATGCTAATCACAAAGAATGCATTGAGATGTGGAAACTTGACAAGGAACCAAGACATTTAGGCATTGTTTTAGAGCAATGTTTCAAGCTAGACTATAATCTTGAGTAGTAAAAACTTGCTTGTAATGTCAAACAAAGGAATAAAAAATGACTAGAAGTTCAATTAAGAGTTGCTACCCCTCCTTTACTTTCTTGATGGCCTCAATGTAATTGTTTAAAGACCTTGTCTCCACCAATGAAGTTTATCTTTTATTTATACACCATGAGCAGAGAGAGCATTTGTAACGTTTCTAGTGATGGAGTGTAGCCACTTGAAGTTTAGATTCCAAGTCACAAGGTTAAGCTTCCAAGGTGGTACTAGTTTGGTAGAGCTCTGAGGTGGTGGCCTCATAGTAGCAGCAAAGCAAACAAGCAAGCTAGCACCCATAAATGTGAAGGAAGCAAGAGGTGCAATTGATGGCATCATTCTACCAGGTTGTCCAACCTATCGCATGCATGGGTGTGGCTCCAAATCCAAACACATAAAAAATGAGTTGGCATGGCCTTATGAGTGATTAACATCATATTTTAGAAAAAATTAGTTCTCATGGCCTTAAGTTTTGAAAGTTGCCACTCAATATGAACATATTGGAAATTGGTATGAATGAATGTCCAACAAAGGATCCACAAGCAAAGAAGAATAATTAGAAAAAGAAAAGAATTATTGAGCAAACAACATGGCTTTATCAAGCCACTTTAGGACCTTGTCAACTCCAACTTTGAGGTTACTCCACATATACATCATATGGTCATGGTAGTGATCAAAATTGGGATCATAAAGTACCAACTTATTGTGCATGTATCATGCCTCTCTTTCATTAGTTGTTCAATGCATAGGCAGTGCCCTACATTTATAATAAGTCATCTCAATCATATTAAAGTCACTACACAATTCCCAAGTTGCAACAGGTATTGGATTTTTTATCCATCTCTAGAAAGTATATCTCTCACCAACATCATTTGAGGCATAAGCATTAATAACTTCAAATGAATGATTATTAATGCTAAAAAGAGCCCACAATGCTCAGTTAGTGGGATCACATCCTTGATAAACTAAGTATAAATACCACATAGGAGAGAGAAAGGTGACAACACTGTGACCTACTTCATGATTGCTACAAAGGACTAGAAGGCTAGATAACATGGCATGCTATAAAAAGAAAAAGAAAAAATCTCTTGTGAATAGAGAATTTCTTGACCTAGAAAACATTGTTCCATGTTATGAACAAAATACTTCGATGGGAGTCATCAAACTTTGAATGTTCTAGGAAACACAATCCATGAACAAATGTCAAGAGTCGTCTCCTCATTATCTAGGTCATCTAGAGTAGAGTAACTATTATATAAAAATGCTTCCTCTAACTTAAAGTTTCCTATATGAATGTAAGGCTAGATAGAGCAACAATTCTCAAACATATATTCTCCTTCCATCTACCTTAGCAATCTATGAGACCTCCATTGCACAACTGAGGTTAGGAATGTACATTGAGCAATGGTGACTTTTTGAGATGCCAAAATTGATGTCATTGATGGCACTCAAGAGAATTTTGCCTCACCAAACATCTCTCCATGAATGGAATCGACAAATCCCTCCCTATCTAGAGGTTTTGAATCTATAGTTTGAGATTTCAAAGATTGCCCCCCAAAGCCTAAGGATGACCTAGTTGAGGGGCCATTATTACCAAGGTTCTTGGCTTTGCAACTCACCATATAGACCAACCTTTTTTCCAAGAGGCACAGACCCAAAGGCAAGTTGAGTGCTAGACTTGGAACATGGAGATGTTAAAGGGCAACCTCAAATCTTATACCTAGAAGATTGACATTTATAACAAGTATTGGGAAAATTTAAATAGAAAACATGTTGAGTGTATCTCATATGTCCAATTTGAATGTCTATTGTCTCCTTTAATTCCTTGGAGAGATCAACTTCTACATAGACCCTCCTCTAGGGCCAAGTTGAGAAGATCATGTCTAGTTCAACACATACAACAAAGCCTAAAGAGGTGACTATTTGTGTAAAAAAATCAGCACAAGGGTAAACCCAAAAATTCTACCTAGATAGGAAGTACACATAGTGCTTTCTCATCACATACAAAATATCTAGTTGAGGGTCAGAAGACAAGCAAAGAAGAATGGACATGCCAAGGATCGTGTTTAAGGATGACTTCAACATGGTTGAGTTCAACATAACGAAAAAGAAAAAACCTTTGATAAGGTTTTGCACAACATCCAGGCAGATCTCACGCAAGGCCCAAGTCTTGATGACCTACTCTTTGAGAATGCTTTCGAGGGTGAGAATGCTTTCAAGGGGGACCCTTCTCACAAAAATTGTATTAAAGTTCTATAGCAAATAGTATGCATTGTCAAATTCTAGAATATGGAGAAACACACCTAGGGGTATTTCAACAAACTTACCTCATGGAACACCTTGGGAACAAACTTCTTGGGTTTCTCAAGTGAGTCATTGTCAAGCACCATCAAACTTTTAGCTCCACCAACAACTATAGAGTGATGGAAGGTTGATGCCATTAAGAGGTAAGAAACACCTACAAATGTGACAGTCTTAAAGACACCACAATAAATGCAAAAAATAAAACCAACTCCTACTCCAAAAGAAGCAGTATGACATTAAAATAACACAAATCAAAACCCTAGCAAAGCCAAAACTACCTCTTCATTTTACAATCCTAATATATTTGAGATGATCAACTTTTGTTTGCTAATATTTAAACTTCCCAAAGGTAATAAATTTGATATAACCTTTAATGAGATTTGAATATCTTGACTGCAATAAATAGTGCATTTATGAACAGCGGTAAATAGTACACGTACTAAAAACAACAAATAGTTAAAAAAAAAAAAGCTCACACCACTAATCCCGAAAAAATAGAATTGACAATTACTAACATTGTTAAGTAGGAGGTATTTTTCCACAGAAAATTATGATATTGCTATCAGGATTCAACCTGTAGTTTCAAGTCAAACTCATTGACCCATGTTTCATGTTTGAAACTACACGGTTGAATCGATAGCAATATCATAATTAACATTTTAAAAGAATATAATTTTAATTACAATTGAAAGTGTTTAAACAACAAACAATATTTGTCTGAGAAATATATGCTTTTAACTCTAGATTGTTTATTTGAATTTATTTTTTTCTCAATAAAAATATTAAAAATTGAAATTTGAGAGATTATTGATGAAGCGAAGATAACCTATATACCTACTGCTTGAAAGTTTGAAATGAACTCGAAATAGTTGTTGAGAATTATTTCCTTTCGGTACTTTAGGGCCAACTCTTACGTTGCAGATTGGAATTCGAACATTGGACGAGTGTTAGAAAGCATAGTTCCTGAACTAATTGTATTGCTCTAAAGCCATACACGAAAACACATTAAGAAATATGAGCGAACTCAGGGAATACACTCCAGAAATGCCACAAAATTGCAAAATAAGTAAACTTATATATATATATATATATATATATATATATATGGAATTTTTGAAAACTATCTAAAGCTCTTCCAATTGGACAACCCATACTCTCCAAAATAGAATATTATTTAGTTGTGTTTAGTTAGGTAGTGTTTCCTCAGATCAATTTTTTGTTAGAATGATACATGACAATAAAAGTAGTGTTCTCAAGGGGCATACAAATATATGTCAAGCGAGGTTGGTTTAAGGTCAAAGCCATATCCAGAAGTTTATGTGCTCAATTGTCTTGCCTCCTTCGTGTTTTCTTACAAACCACAATTATGCCAACAGACGGACTCTATTTTGGTTTTGAGTAGTCTTGCCTTATAAGCATAGTTGTGAGGTCAACGCCCCTTATATGTCAAATTCATTGGACTCCCATATCATTTGTTGACTCTAAACTCCTTGACCTGATCCTTACTGGTGAACAAATTCTTGTCGCTCTTTGTGTTGGGTTCCCCTCTCCCTTCAGTATGGGCCAAGGAAGTACAATGAACGATTATAGGAAACCAGGACGCTGGGCAGTCAACAGGCTTGAGGAGATTTAGAGCCTTTAAGAATGCAACCAATGGTAGATACTGAAATCAATCCATAAGTCATTGTACATAAAATTTTAAAACGGCCAATTCTAGGGAAAATTAGAGATGCAAATTTACGATACACAATCTATCCAAGGAATTTTGGTACATACGCTGTACTTATATCCCTACATTACTAGTGTACCTTCATCACAGATTTAATCCTAGTGCGCCAATGTTATTAAGCTTCAATTTCAACAACCCATTAATCACATATTCTTAGTTGTAAACACATTTTACCAGCTGTTCCACATATTGTAAGAAAGAAAATTTTTGGCCAGCATTACAGAACTCTCACAATTTATAACCTACAGCTACAACTTTAGTAGCTATTGGAGGGCTTAATTAGTCCATTATATTTCATAAATTATATTGGATTTAGACTGATTATTCATAAGGATATTCAAAACCCATGATAAAAAGTATAAATGTGGGAGGGTTGTAAGATAACATTGCAAGAAATGCTCATCGATTTTAACAAATAATTGGCAAGACTTTGTTGTACATCGAGAATAGTATCCGCATAGTCATCAGAATAACATCCTCAATAAAGAACAAATCTTTCCTGATAATTATTTTACAAAGAATTAACAGAAGATCATACACGGGCATGTTCTAAGAATTTGATGCAGCCTACGTAACTTACAGTTGTGACAATATACCAGGATTCAGATCAGTTCAGGAGTGAATCTGTACAGGCCATGGCCATAGACAAATTCTTTACTCATTCAGTACAAGCCAAGAAGACTCTGTTGTTTGACAGATGTGAATAATTACGAAGTTAGGATACTAATTGAAGTCAGAATCATGGGAATCTTTAACTAATGCATTCACAAGATTACAAGTTCCCACATGGAATGATTTACATCCAGTTCAAACTTTGTACACGTCTTCCGACAGAAAACTTTTGTTTTATTCACTTTCGGGTTTAATTTGACTTGAATCAAAGGAACTGATACCATCCGTTATTCCAGGGAGATGCCTCACGTTGGACATACTTTTTCGGCACTATTGTAGAGGAAAAACAGAGGATTCAGTCCGTGAAACAGGGAGCATAACAAATACATCATGAACCTCTGATTTTGATACATCCCGCTTGTCCTTATCAATTGCATAGCAAATATATATTGTATCTATAACATTATCCAAAATATGGGTAAAGAACAAAAGAATCATGAATAGCAGTGCCCATGCAAGAAACATCACAAAATAGGCATCCCCTCCAAGTGATGTTGCTTTCAGTATTGCACATACCTGTATGTTTAAACACCATCATAAAATTCACATTAAGCATAGTTACAGGGGGTATTATCAACCAAAAGAAGAGGAAAAAGTGTTTGCATGGGAAAGGTCATGGTTACATACCACAATAGCATAAATAACAGTAACAACAAATGATATTCCAAATAGTATGCGGTATGATATTGTCTCAACAACAGCAGCTGAAAGGAGATTCCTCTTCAGAAGCTCATAAGACATCTTGGCGGACGAACAATAGTTCTTTCCTGTAATTGCTGCAAAATTAATCGTGAACTTGTTGACAGATTCAATGGTCCACAGTACAGAATTGACACAACAGCGAAGAATAGCGTATAAAATTCCTTCCTTTCCTTCTCTTCTTGCGGAATCAACAGCAGCTCGAACAATTCGTACTACCCCAAATATAAGGCCAGAAAAGCAAATGGTGCCAAAGGAAGGAAGAAATGCATTCCTGCCCAATGTATACATCTAAATTTTAAATATATCCCTGGTAATAACAGATATCTCTGTTTCTGTTCTACATGCATTGCAAAGTAATACACTTGAAAACATTCCAAAATTAGAATGGTTTGTCAGGAAGAAAATAAAAAGAAATTATATGTGCAACTTATGTCATTCAGCAAATTGTATATCTGAATCCTACAAACAATTTTGAGGCAAAAATTTCCAGTAATGGAGTTTTTGACTAAGAGAATCTTGGGAAGAAAACAAATACATATGGGCAATTAGGGGGATCTGCTTAGCAAGTATATACTATATTGTGTTCGAAAATTTCGATCCTAGCAAGGTAACTTGAATCTGACAAGAGGAAGTTGTGGTTCCGTATGCATGCACAAGAATTGCAATTAATCTTTGTCATACAAAACAATTCCAGTACATTCTTGGCTAGGGTTAAGTTTCATAGATTTGATACCACATTGGCATGAAACAGGCAGAGCTATAAAAAAGCACTAAGAAGTGAGAAGTCATTGCTCCAAATTACAGAGAATGCTCTCAACTAGATAACTTAAGGGGTATGATGATTGGGGTAAGTGTTAATTCAATGGGATACATGATAGTGCATCTGAAATCACCCACTCAGAAATGTTAGTGGCAACTCATACATATGACAGTTTAAGATAATAGAGTGGAGAATCAAGTAAGCTTACTGCCAACACACAAGGTTGGGAAGGTTAAAAGCATGTTAAGATTGAAGTCAGACTGACAAATATTTCTCATTAGTAGAGCTGACGTAAATAAGTAACCATTGTGATGATAAGGATGTTATAAACCAGCAGTATACGAAAACATCAGGAGAGATTACCTCTTGTGATGGTCTTAAAGTGGACAAAAATTGCTCCTTATGTGATAGAATTAAAAAGAAGCCTCAGAACTGGGAAAGGTCGGCTGACTATTGGATCAAAGAAAAGTTGTATGTGATAGTTGGCAATGTTATAAGCAATCGAAGGAGAGGTTGCATTTGGAGCTAGCAGAAGTTCAGAGAGCAAAGCCAGGATGTGTTAAAAAGCTAAGAATTGTGTGCACTAGATGGCAATGTTGCAAGTGAGATACAGCAAGGATGCAATGCTGAGATCAAACAATACACTACAGCATTGGGCACTGTGAGGTAGCCACAAGAATTTATACCAGCATAAAGGGCTTTGAAACCATGGATATGAGAGCAAATAATGACAGGAGAAACCTACAAGTGGTAAAGAGCTGAGTGCAACGAATTGAACTTCAGATGATTGCTGAAGCACACTTTAATGTAGCTAGTGTATACATGGATTCACCTTTAGATGAAGAGAAAATATTAAGTTTCCATGAAGCAGAGATTCGCTATTGAGCTTACTGAGAGTTCTGGGTAGTCTGGCAATTATGGCAAATTGATAACAAATATACTGCTAGTGAACTGATGAGTATTCTATGCTTGTGAAGTGTTGAGAGCAGGAATAACAATGTTAGCACCAACTGAATTCAGCTATGGAGGCAAACTTCTAAAGCCTTGAAGATCATAAGTATAGCGCATCAACAATGAAGCTCAATTCATTTGTATATATAAATCTTAGAAAGTTCTAGTGTATATACAAATCTTACACCTACTAGGAAAAGGCATCTCTCCTTCCTTCAAGGTGGACATCAAATTCCTTTCAGAAATATTTTTGGAATTACATTCTGCAAACTCTATGATCTTTGTAGCATCAAAGGATAATTCAGATCAAGCAGCTTACCATTACTACAGAATTGTACTCTGACTTTGTAATAAACCGGTCAGGTCCTGTTTAGACATTTTGTTGTGAATGCCTGCTATTGTTTACAGTGCATTAGGTTAATTTTGTAGTTGAAGATTAAAATTGGAAGACACTTGATAACTTGATAGTTGATAATTAACCTAAGAATAATGATGATGATAACAAGTTATAACAAAACCAACAATAATAAAGCTAAATCTAATTATGATAAAATAACAGCAGTTAAAACTTAAAAGACTAAAAGGGTGAGGATAGGTGAGGGGTTACATTCCAAATAGGGGTACACCATATTGTGATATCATAGAAAAAATTCAAAAGGAACCGTGTTTAGTTACTTTTTTATTAATGTGGTAGACATTAGAAGAGATGGGAAGAGGAAGAGGAAGGAGGAGGAGAATCTTAAATGTCAATCAAGAAACTGAACAATATGCCAAGTACTCAAGCCCCCACCAGTTTGGCATAACAAATGGCATGTGGGAAAAACCTACAAAGGCTTGGGAGGGAGCAGCCTGCAAGCATGAAGAGATCATGCAAAAGAAAATGGAGATGATTGCATAACTAAAGGCCAGACGCTGCAAAACAAACCTAATAATGGCCAAAGAGCCACCATCACCAGAAATCAAAGAAACAAAATCCAGCCTAGCGGAAGAGACTTGATGGCATGCTGGAAGTTAGTAAACAAAGTTATTGGTAGAATCATGGAGGCCACAGATTGAAGAATTTTAGAATCCAGGTAGGAAATTTAAAAAGCACACACCCATAGTTCACAATCAAGCAGAAATCAGAACCAAAGCAGGGTACAAGAAAGTATTTCTTATTGCATCATTTCTCAAATAAAATGAAGCTTTGGATAATTTCCTATTGTTTCACTGGCAAGGCATCTTTAAGGTGCAAACACCTGAAGCAGGGGAAGAAAACTGTAGGTAAGAAATTGACAAAGAAAAAGCTGAAAGGTTTTAAGCAACTACCTTTTGGAACACTGTGCAGAGCAGAAATATTTATGATTTTGAAATTTTTACATGTGTAAAAGATCTATCAGGGTGAATTCATTTAACTTCTACAGCAGGTCAGTTACATTAGAGTTTGAATGTAATTCAATTCGTAAGTAGTCTGAACTTTAGAAAAGTTGAATTAATTAGAAAGCTGGACCCAGTGACATCATGCAATACCATTCAAAAGATAAGTATTGTGGATACTGTCTTAAGGGCAGACAAGAACTGCAAAAGAAGATATGAGAGAAGATTGTTGGAAAAGAAGAAGCATCAACGTCTGGACTGCAAGCCTCAGATAAAGCATGAGCTAGAGTCAGAAGGAATAGCAATAAAGGAGTACTACAGTGGCAAAAGTCTATCCTTGCAAAGACACCTTAGAGATATGCCACATTAGAGAACAGCAAGGCAGAGCATCAAACTACAGTCAAGGATGTGGCAGGTAAGGTCACAAACAGTGATCTAGAAGCTAGGAACAAATAATTTAGTATAATTATAGTAGCAAAAATATCAAAAACTCGCGATAAGTTACGAACCGTGTGCTAGGGTGATTTTTTAACTGGTGAAATAGTGGTTTTTTCATAGACTTGACCCAGATGTTTTTAGCTGATTTATACCTGAAAATTTGTAAAAGGACCAGCAGAAATTCATAGGAATTGCTTAATCGCGAGGATGATTGATAAATCCCTGAGTTTGCCTATTGTTTACAATTTCAGGTGATTTTTTTAGCATTGCCATTAAAGTGTCTTGTCTTTGTTTTCATTTGCATTTGCATTTGCATGGGATTATTTTGCCAGAAAAAGGGATTGTCAAGGACGGTTTGCATGGGTTTGTGGAGCAGATTTCAAGTCCAAACATTTTCAAGCAGGGTTTGGAGATTTTCTGAGCTTTTTATTCAATTTCATCTTTCAGTTTCACATAAATTCCTCCTTATTTATTGAATTCCTCAAATTTTGGCATTTTTGCTAATATGTATTTAACTGTTCAAAAAAAAATTCAAAACAATTAACAGTTAAATAATAAATAAAAAATACTATCGGACTATATTACTATGCATTATAATTAAAGATATGAAAATTAATGAAAATATATATTCAAAATTCATGGTGTAAACTCCCATTTCTCTTCACTGTCCCTATCTCTATGCAATTAATAATTACATTGCCTTTAAATAAAGAAATATCAGCTTTTTCACTTTTTTTCTATTTTTTCTGCATTATTTTGATTCATGATTTTTCACATTAAATCCCAATTTTTTGAAAAAGTCCTATCTTTTGGTTTGCCGGGAAAGATTTTTGCTACTATGATTATAATAATATAATTATTGCTCAATGTGGATTGAAGCTTGAAACAAATGGACAATGGAAGGAGGTTGAGTCCACCTTAGTAGCAAAATGAGGAAGCCCAGAAGTGTAGGCTTTTGCTTGAACCTGAACAGAATTGGAACATACTCCGACACAGCTTGGGTCATATCAGTGTTTTATGGGAAGAAATATCTCCAACTTCATTTGGTCAAGGTGGACTTCCATTTAAACAGGATTGATCTATTGATGACGCTGCAAACTCGTTTGTGATGAAATTAATTTATAGCAGATTTTGGTTATGCAACTTGAGCAGAGGAGAAGAGTGGGCTGCCCATGATGCATTGCAAAGATAAGCTACCGAAGAAGTTGAATTAGGATCAGTTAACCATGCAACACTAAAGAACTTTGAATACATTCTCAGGTGTCATATGAGAGAATAAAAAAATTTGGAATTGGTTTGGTACCTGACAAAGAAAGCAACCACACACACACTATAAGGCGCCTGCAATGGGATTGATGGAAATGCCAGTGATGATTAACTGATTGTCGGATATAACAACTTTCTTGGTGAGGATGACACTCCTGTTCACAACTATTCTATTCACATCAACAAACTTGTCTACATGCTCAATTGCATTTGCAGGTATTTCTTTACAGTGGATCCATCTTGGTTTTCTATTGCAACTTTAATTCATCCTTCTGCAGGTAAGAAAATGAGTTTCTTTAGTTTGTTTCCTAAGCGGTATAAAATGAAGTAATACTTAACCTTTCAATGAAAACAATGAATAAGTTTGATCTTATCTAAAGTGCATCATATCCTAAGAACTATGTTCTTTCTCTAGGAAACATACTATGGCTGGGTTTTATCCAAATGAGAGCTTAGCTTTACAAAAGGACAAATAAGGTAAGGAATGATGTCCCTGATTCAAAGGTTGACTGCTGAAGAAGGCTGATTGGCGAAATGGCAGACTGAGACAACAAACCATAGGAGCTTTGGAATGCACTCTAGACTGAATTCTAAAGATTTGTGGTATGTCCACCACACTCACAGTGTGTGGTGTCAACTATACCAGTGCAATCACATCCTGGTATTGAAAATGTTGAAGATTCAGGATGATCAAAAGGAATGCAGACTAGACTAAAAACCTCAATTTTGTCGTGGTGACCATTCATCATCGGAGCTTTGAATACGACAAGAGGAGTGGTTCAGTCAGCTGATTTCAGCAGTGCTTGTAAATCCTAAATCCAATGCACCTGCAAAGGGATCTGAGACTCGGGAGTTGTAAGGAAGGGGCTTGAAAATTGTTATGTCTACTTAGGAGCCTGCCTCAACCAAGCCCTGTTGGGTATATTCCAACCTCCACAAGTAGTATGGTTTGTGTGTGTAGTGCAAAAATGTTGAATACAGTCAATCTGTCAAAGATAAGTGCTAGAGGTCCATGGTGTGTGTTGTGCTTGTGCATGGAGAGACAGGAAAATGGATTGACCAAAGTTATGCTAAAAAGGTAAGAAAAGTAAAAGGGTTATGACTTCAAGGAGTAATGAAGATGGCTGTAGATAAATATAAAAAGGGTTGCAGGTTATTCAGAGTAATGGAAGAAGTTCTGGAATATGCATTAGTGGAAGAAGATTTTAAAGACTGCCAGGAAGTTGTTAGAAGATTTGATCATTCCAATGAGTCCAAGAGTCATTTTTATAAAAGGATTTGAACAGACAGTTTGGAAAATGCAGAAAAACTGTGGATTTGAGCTCGGGAATTGCGGTAGAGTCCAGGGGGCGGTAGAAACTCAAAGTGGAATCTGAAAAAGGTGCAAGTCAGACAAAAAGGTTCATTTTGGCATCACGGTGAGAGTAATTGGTCCAAGGAATTGGCTGAATGAGCCCTAGAATATACTACAATTTCCAACTCTACACATTCAAAACATAATAATTTCTGGTTAAGACTTCAAAATGATTTCCACAACAAAGAGTAGAAATTGCAAAGTAAGCAATTTCCAACTCTACACATTCCAAAAAATTAATTTATGGGCAAGACTTCATGATGATTTCCACATAAGATATTTTCTTGTATTCTGAATCGATGTTGTTGTGCATTAATCAGGAGGAACGAATGTTCCTTAAATAAATTACAAAATACGATGTTTCTAAAAGAAACAATCGTTAACTAAGGATGAAGTTAGAAAAAGCAATGAGATGACCATTACGACGTAACTGGAAAGATATTATTCTAATACCCTCCCTTAATGGTCATCATTCTAACTACCCAGAGAGAACAGAGAAGGGTACCCCCTTCTTCTCAGAACGTTGCTGCAACAAAAGACAAAAGCCTGCCACTGACTCTGCCACTTGAGATGAGTCTGCCACCAACCCTCCCAGAAACTGCAGAACTTCTGGAAATAACAACACCAACCGTCCAACCTGAAGTTGGAAAACTGTCCCTCCCTGTAACCAGAGACATACTGAGAACAGCTGCTACGATTTTGAGGAAAAATCGGCAAACCCTCAAATCTTCTGCAGATGGACATGACGCCCCAGAACAGACTGCAAGAAGCCAGATGTGCAGATGTTCGCCCCAACTGCGACAAAAAAACTGACTGCACCAAACCACGATTTTTGAGGAAAAAATCGCCAAACCCAAGATTACAAATCATCGTTTTTTCAGAAAAAACGGTAAAAACCAAAGAGCCCTCCCGAATGACAGAAACCCTGACAAGGGTATACAAGAGAAAAACTCTTAATTTTTTAGGACAAAATTATAAACCCTCCCGGAACCCAGAAGACAGATTTTTTTTTTTCTTTTACGGGACAAAAAATATTTAAAAACCCAGAACATCGATTGTCGGCTTCAAAAACATAGGGTTTGAAACCCTAGCCGCCAGAACAAAGCTGCACAAAAACCGAGGCACGGAAAACGAAGCACCCAAAAAATTCGGAGACCAACCCAGTTGAGCTCTCGAAAAACCCACCAGGAATCTGTGATCAAAAAAATTTTCTGACTTGAAACACAAGAGATTTTCGCAAAACCCTAGCCGCAGGTCGCGTTTTCAGAAAAACACTGCAAAACGACTTTGAAAAATTCTGAAAAAATGCAAAAAACGGCTTGAAATCTGCACAAACTCGTGGCAAAAAAAAATTGCAGATGTCTGGGCGACCACGAATCAGACAAAAACGCCCCAAAAGACGAAGAAACGCGGCCAGAAAACATTGATTTAGAGATTTAAAATCGCGTCTGAAAAAGAACGGCCAAAAAACCAGTCTTCAAAACGCGGCCAGGAAGAATGCGCATAAGCATAGACACCAAAAAAAATCCTCTTCAATGAGACGCGTCCACAGAAGGAAACAAAGGACGCGCCCAGGATCGGCCTGCAAACACGCGAATCTTCAAGAAAATCCCGTCTGCGCCCAGAAATAAAAAACACGCGAATTTTAAGTCACGAAAAGAATGCACAGAAATCCCACGCGATTTCCACCAGAAAGAGACCCTCGATTTTCAGAAGAAGAGATGCCAAAATCTTCAAACACAGAAGCCACAAGAAAATTTCGAAAAAAAATTTCGAAATTCTGCCCTCAGAAAATCTTCGAAAAAATTCACACAAGATTTTTATTAAATTTTTAATTCAGAAACTAAAAAAATCTTAAAAAGATTTTTTCGAATTAAAAATTCAATTTTGAGCAAATTGGCTCTGATACCATGTTACAGAATCGATGTTGTGTTGTGCATTAATCAGAGGAACGAATGTTCCTTAAATAGATTACAAAATACGATGTTTCTAAAAGAAACAATCGTTAACAAGGATGAAGTTAGAAAAAGCAATGAGATGACCATTACGACATAAATAGAAAGATATTATTCTAATATCTTGTGTTGTCTTTGTAGGATAAAAATTATGTCAAAATTCTTGCAATTGCCTTTCAGAAGTTCTTTCATAATTTTTTTTTTATTTTCAATTTTCAATTTTGATCCTTCAGGCTTATAATCTCATCATCTTGTTCACTGAATGTGGCTGAGTGAATCTCCTTTTGTTTGGCCCAAGTTATATTCTGTTTACAGTCAAACTCAAAGCTATTCCACCATTTACTTGCCTCGTCCTTTAAATAAAAGAAATATAAACTTGAAAATTTCTTTCCTCAAATACATTCCACTAAATTTCATGTCTTCGTTTACAAAAACGAATGTTAAATAGAATCTGAATTTTGTTATACTTATTTTCTGGAGAGTCATGATAACCTGTTTATAACTATAAGGAATAGGAGAAACTCATGTATCTCAATACTTTTGTGCCTCAAAAGTCTCTATTTCAGGACTCGTATCTTGCAACCCTTCATCTCTTGTGCCTCCTTATATCATGTACCTTTTCATACCTCTTACCTTTATATTTTTCTTATTCCTTCGTGTTTACCTTTCAACTTTTCACGTCTCATAGCTAGTTGATGTCTATCAAGCTCCAAGCAGTGCAGGGCAGATGTTATGTAAGATACCAAGCATATGGCAATTGGGCACTAGTCAAAAATAAATGGGCCTCAGAGCAACGAAATAATAGAGACCACAAGCTGGATAGAGATTGGCCACTAACCACTAATGAACAATAGGTTCAGAATTCAAGGGAAAAAACCCACACGCTCTAATACTACTTGTGATGGACAAAAGATCTTTTAAAGACCTGAACTAAAAGCATACAAAATAACAAACCCAGAAATATAACGTCAAATAATACTTCTATTTTTTTAATTTCTTCAAAACAGTACATAAGCATATAGGTATTCATCAAACTAATACAGCTTACTAAACACACCCACAGCCAAACTAGACACAATTGGAATTCCAGATGTCAGTCTGAATCTCAATTTGTTACTTAAGTGTTTCTGTCCTCAAGAAAACTGATCTCTGGACCTGAAGGATTTCATCTCTAAGCCACAGTTGTGAAAACACAACTCAAGCTTTCCTTTCCCAGCAAACCTCCATCATACCTCAAATGCTGGCAGTACCTGAACAAGTTACCTGACAAATCTAGCTCCTCAAACTGGGCAGTTAACTAACAAACCAATCCCTCAAATTAAGGCAGTTCCAAACAGTTAACTGGCCACACATCCACCTTAATTCCAGTCCACTACAGTCCTAACTGATTGACCACATGCCCTCCTTATTCCAGTCCTAACTCACCGAAATTAGCCATAGTTCCAACTATGCTACTTCTATGCTGAAAGACCAATCACTAAACAACTGCTGACAAATATTCACTTCCTACCTAACTACTGACAGAACACTCACATGGTGCTGCAGATTAAAAGGGAACATTACAGATCTATTACATTAAAATTTAAAATCCATAATGGACTCGATATAAATTATATCATAAAAAAAAGTGAAAGATGCTATCACCACAAATGGAAGATGGATATTCATAAGATTCGAGAGAACACAGCTAAGAGGCATGACTAATCCAACCGACATTTTAATAAATAACCTATGTTTCAGAAGCAGGGATGGCAGGGAGCAGCAGCACACATTTCAAGGACAGTACAAGGGACAATTTTTAGGTACAGCAAATTCAAGTTTAGATATTTACATAATGTATGCAATTTGATATTCATCATAACATGTTCATTAATTCAAATTAGCAGCAATAAAATAGACAATTTCCGATTTCATTGTTCAATGTTTTTCATTATGACATAAGGCCCAAAGGTTACAAGATCATAAATGAAAGTTTAATGACAACACGCATTTTTAAAACTGTATGCAATCACAAATTTCTCATTCCTCACCTGTGAACTCTCATTTTGTAATTGTCTGCTCTCCTACAGCTGTATGGAGTCATAATATTGCCCATTGATGAAAGGAGTAAAAACTGCATGCTGCTATTCGAAAGGGGTACGTTTTCATTCCATAGTTGTATGCAGCCATTCAACAACTGTAAATTTTCTTTCCATAATTGCATGTGGTTGCACAATTTCCCATCAATGAAAAGAGTAAGAAATGTATGTCATTACAATTTCATTCTACAGTTGTATGCAGTCAATCAACAGTTGTATACTTCCATTCTATAGCGGTATGCAGTCATTCAAAATTTCTACAATTTCTTCCAACATTTGTGTGCAATCATACATTTACTCCCTGTACAGTAGATAGCAGGTTTTACTTTTGTTAAAAAAAATTCAGACCACCCTGAGGAGTCTGACCATCCCCAAGACTATTGAGAAACGTTTCACATGTCCCCAGTCTTTCCAGAGATGTTAGGCCCCCATGGATGCATCCCGAGTTTTCACAGTGACAAGTTACAGCCAGGAGACATCCCTGCCATCCTGCTTTAACAGGGACACCTGAGAGGACAAGAACACAAGTTGGGAGGGTGGGGCCACAGCCCCTTGTGACATAGTATATACCCTGTTATATATACAGACCTCTAGCATAAGGTAAAAATAAAATATGGAGGGCATAGGTTCATTATACTAGAATAATGAAAACATTTCATAAAGAGAGCAATTTATTTAAAACCATCCATTTCATTAATAAATCCTCTCAAAGATCTTCAACCAACTACACAGATTATTCTGTCTATATTTGATAGGTCCTACAACCCAACTTAGTTTAAAGGATGTCAAAAGTTGTCCTTACAATCATTGTGTTGACCAACAGCTTGCACCAAAAATGTCCTAAATAATACTATGTTCAGTACATAAAAAAATTTATTCCTTTAGCCAAATAACAATAATGAAATTATTCTATTAAGAAATTGTTTTCCCTATGCCTTGAAAACAGTAATAGACTACAAAATCCTTCAAGGCAAAAGAAAGATGGCCCCCACTTTTTTTGGATTGGTAAAACTAATCTTGATAGAAAAACTACATGCAAACCTAGGGGTGTTTTTGTTATAGTTGAGGCATTGTAATAGGGTTATATGCCTTAGGTATTAATATAAATAATGGGGTTAAGGAAGAAGCCCTTATTGCTGCGTTCCATGGGGACGCTTCCTTGGCCCCAACCTGCCATCCTATCCCCTAAGGCATATTGGAAACGGAAGGAGAGCAGCAGACATCCCCTGGCCATCCCAAAAATTCTTCGAAACTTTGAGATGTCCCAAAAATGGCAGCAATCAGATGGATACATCCATAAGACTCCTAGTCATGCTGTGGACAGCTGAGGACGTCTGAGATGTTCCTCAATGAATGGCAAACATGTTTTTTTGTTTTTTGCTTTAGAAAAAAACACTTTATGATATGAACAGTGAAGTGTTTTAAAAGGGGGGTGGGGGTCCCACAAACCCTCTCACCCCTTATCCAATCTTAATAAAACATATTGAATGTTTAATTTCTAATAGCTATTCAATATTCCTTTGTGCCTTCAGCCTACTGCCACTTTCTATCACCTCATTGTTTTTTACTCGGTCAGCACTCAGCAGTGATAACATTCAGCAGCTTGAGCCTTGAATACAGCACACAGCTCTGAAGGGTCATTGCTCTACAGTCTACATTGCTACATTTCCAGCCATTTACTCATCATGCTTGTAACAGTCCATTTTACTTTTCTTTTTTTTTCTACATAACACTTAGGGGGCTTGTTTATAATTATTTTCTAAATTTCTTTTCAATTTGCCCACACAAAAAATTCAAAACCATAGTTCTACAGCATTAGCAGCCTCTAAAATATCTCTTTGATCTTTCATTTCTGACATTAAAGATGAGCGCCAGCAGTGCTGATAACAAGAGATGGGTACTGAAGAATTAAACCCAAGGGAAGTTGAAGGGAGTATTGGTGGTTCCTGTTCTTCTAAAAATCCAAACCTAAGTGCTACTGCCACACTAAAAGACCATTTTGTTTGCCCTTCATCCTCTCTTCAGGAATTTGCAAAATGCCTTTTCAACTCCAAAAAACCCTTGCAACAATATCTCACCAATTTAAGCAATAATAATGGTGAAAAGATAGGGGGTAGCATGTATTGATTGTGTCATGTTTGCAAAACTGATTTTTGTGGAAGCTATAGTAGCATTGGACGTCATTTATTAGGCAAGAGTGGACATGGGGTTAAAGTTGGTGAGGATGTATCATTGGCATAACAGATTGAAATGGCAAGTTGGTTCAAGAGAGAGACAAAAACTAATAGTACTACTAAGAAACATCCATCCACACCATTGCCATCTATTGATGAGTATTCTCATATATCAGCTGGAGAAAGTTATGATAGAGATAAGAGGAAGGCCACTTCTATTGCAGGTGGGAAAAAGTATTGTGGTAGGGTCATTGAATGTGCAAAAACATGAGCAAGACTATGATTCAATGGCCAATTTTTTTTATGCCCATGCCATCCCATTTCAAAGGGATGTTGAGAGATAAAATGACAATTGGACCCTCTTATCTCTCCCCTAGAGAACACAAATTGTGTACCTTCCTCCTCAACAGACAATATTCAAAGGTGAACATATTGATGAAGATGAGAAAAACATGGATCAAGAATGGTTGTTTCATTGTTATGAATGGGTGGATTAATATTCGACATTGGTCACTCATTAATATTATTGTTACATGTCCTACTAATTCATACTTTCTTAGAGTTGTTAATTGCTTTGGGAAATGTAAGGATGCTGATTACTAATTTGGCCTTTTGTAGGAGGCCATAAGGGAGATTGGACCTTATAATGTTGTGCAAATTGTGAAAAAATTCAGCTCGTGTTGTAAGGTAGTTGGTTTGATGGTTGAGAGTGCTTACAAAAATATTTTTTGGATTCCATGTGTGCGTGTTTTGAATAATAATTTGAAAGACATCAAAAAAGAAGATTGGGTGAAGATAGTTGTGGCCAAAGCTAAAGACATACAAATGTTTGTATGCAAGCACCACACTTCACTTGCAGAGATGTTAAGCAGATTGATGAGGAGGTGCAGCCTAGATTGGCTGGTCTTCCATTGGATAAGCTACAACTTCAGCCACAAAGTGACACAACTAACTTTTTTGACAATAGTTTTACTTCTACTAGTACTATATTTTTTTATGCTGCTGTCCATCAAATGCTTTGATGTTTGAACAATGAAATCAGAAATTCAAATCATTGTTGTTAGTGTTATATTGTTAGCTATGAATCTGAATAATGATATATTTATTGTTGCTATACTTCTGTCACTACCATCACTGCTGTCATGATATATTTATTGCTGCTATACTGCTGGCATTGTCTTAATTTTGATGTCATGTTACTCGATATTAGTTAAACTTGTAATATATATAGTCATTCCCTACCACTGCTAAAAAATGGCCCACGAACTACCCTCCCTGAAATGCGTCCCTGCTGTCCCACTGTCCC
The DNA here is from genome assembly GCA_007258455.2 of Sequoia sempervirens. Taxonomy (NCBI): domain Eukaryota; kingdom Viridiplantae; phylum Streptophyta; class Pinopsida; order Cupressales; family Cupressaceae; genus Sequoia; species Sequoia sempervirens. Next base: position 20,465 of record VDFB02344150.1, read on the forward strand.
CATCCCTGAAATGTTGTGGAGCATAGCTTTATTGCCTTGCTAAAGCTCGTAAGTGACTTAACAATTTGGAACATAATGGTTAAATCAGAGTAGCCGGATATGTCCCTGCCCCTCCCCGGGCACATGTATCCCCGTATCCGATACAGGTACTTGTGTGATACGCCATGGATACACGTTGGATACCATACCCACACGTGCCCCAAAAACCTTGATTTTCCAGCCGTGCCGGATACTATATGATTTGATTCTCAAAAAAGCTGACGTGAATCTTCCAAAATATTATCTTAAAAAACTTCAATCATGCATTTTTTTGTTTTGTTTTGTATAAATAAAACCTACACCAAATGAGGAAGACAAACGAAATGTTTTTTCTATTTCAACAACCCATTTTTCTAAGTCTTCTTCCAATACAACTCTACTATTTTTTTGGTGTTCTAATTTTAACAAATTTAAAAAAGTTAATTGTTTATAATTTTATATTTATATTTAATATTTATATTATATTGTTTAAATGTAAGAGATTTTTAAAAAAATAAAATTTATTCTCTAAATGTAAATAAAATTTATTAATATATATTTAACTATTTATTCTTTTCTAAATTATTAATATTTAAATTTTAATATTATTTTAAATTATATTTTCTTTTTTGCTTTTAAAGTAATGAAAATCTCCTCTAATAACTTAGAAAATATGTGTAATTTTTTTTATGAATGTCATATCCAACCATATCCGTATTGGGGGTCTTAAAAAATGGCCGTATCTGATACCATATCCATATCTGTATCTGTGTCCGTGTCCATGCAACTTTGGGTTAAATTCTTTGCCTAAATTTAATCAAAGGAAGAACTCAACAACTAATGGATTGAAATTTTATTGAGGAGAAATTATTGTTCAGGGAAAATCTTGATTTTGTTTATTTGCCTAAATTTACAGAGGTCATATCAAAGGAAGAACTCAACAAGTATAGGATTGAAATTTTATTGAAGAAAAATTATTGTTTGGAGAAAACCTTGATTTTGTTTATTTTAACCATTATTTTAGAGGACTGAATATGCATGTTATGATCCAAACACAACACAAACTACCTATGTGCTAGCTCTACTGGTACCAATCACATACAATACCAGCACCAATTGTGTGATAGACTCACTAAGTGCACTTGCACATTACACTTTGAGGCCAAATCATCACCTACATGCCCATGACTCACGTGTGCTACTAAATAAGATTCACCAACCATAGAATGTTACTGTAGGAATAATGAAATATTCCACATATTTAAGAACTGTCCAACCAATAAACCTTCCACAGGCAAATCTAAACAAAGCTAATAAGAAGCACAAAGAAACAACCAACAGAATAATTGCATTGAACTAAGTTACCGGAATCCGCCCTTTACCCTACATATTCCGGGTACGGATACATATGCAAATGGATACCTGCCAGAATAGCTAAGGAATCACACAGGGTACGGGATTTTTGCATCTGAAACGTATCCGCGTTTTTCTTGCCATTTTCATGTTGAGGTGGTGTTTTGCAGAGTTTCTGAGGTGTTTGGCACGGGTTTCAAAACCTTTTTGCAACATTTTCGTGTGAAAAAAAGCCGAAAAAACCATAAACGCGTTGACTTTGCTTCTACGAATCTGCGCCCATCGTTTTTGCTTGTTTTGTTTTGCGCGAAAACCCTAAGCTCACGATTTTTCTGACACAATGACTTCTTCCAGGTGGTGGGCGATTTCTTCCAGGTTGCGGGCGGTCAATTGTACCAACTTGCAGGTGATTGCGAGTGGTTGCAGGTGATTGCGGGTGGTTGCAGTAGCGAAATCTTCCACATCTCTGCGCGCGTTTTGTTTTTTATTTTTTCTTTTAAATCTTTTTCTATGTTATGTAATTTATAGACATAGTTTATAAATTCATTATATTTTTGCATATAAATTTATTAGTATATTATACATTTATAATTTATAAATTTAAATTTTTAATTTATAATATAGGACCACTATGTATTCATATTATAATATTATTATTAATCTATTTAATAACATAATATTATATAATAATAATATTAAGTATATATATTATTATAATAATATAATATAATTAGTATTATAAATTTATAATATTATTATATAATAATACTATTAATAATTTAATATACAAATTTGTATTTTGTAAAGGGCCAATTCCGGTAACCTAGGGTCTTTGTAATCCTCTTGGGGCATTTCGCTACTTTTCCAGACCCTGCTTTCTCCTTGTCTCTCATGGCAGGCAGAAATTCTTCATAGAACCCCAAGGGCTACAAAAACACAAAAGTTACAACTTCAAGAAAACTCAGCTAAGCACTTTGCAAGGAAAACTACCAGTGGTAATAGAAAGTCTCACCTCGCCTTGACAAACAACTTAATAGGTGGATGACTATTCAGCATGGCTTTGGCTCTACCAGCAAAATTCTTAAGAATGTAAGGTTTGATCCTTGGAAAAGGATTGCAAGATGATTCCCATTCCCATCCCTCTCAATCCTACAAAGAACAAGACCAGGTGCCCTGTTTTCAAACAAGTCTTAGGCAACAACCAATTCAATCAGGGTTGGATAGTTGATTCATTGAAGCCCAATTGACTGAATGTAAGGGACTCAATCAAAGAGCCAATTAAGTGGGTGGTTAACACCTTGTTTTTACTTTTTAGGCTGCAAATATGTCTATATCTATGATTTTTATATGTTTTATGTACGGACATACCCAAACGTACCACCCCCAAAAAAAAATGTCGTACCGGTGTACCATACTCGTACCCGTACCCAATTTGGCAACTTAGGTATTGAATAATTGGTGTTAAAAAGTACAAATAAGCCTGTGCTTATATAGAGCAAGGCAATGCATGTAAGGTGGAAACTAACTATAAGTAGACATCCATGATAGATGAATCTAACTAAAGCTTGAGATGCATGACAGGTGGAGATAACTAGATGAACTCGCACATAGGAGTGTAACTCAGCTTAAACTACACAAATGTCAATTAGGTACATAAGACGAGCACATGACCGATTGACATAATTACCTAAGTGGACTTATCCTAACTAGATGCATATAGTGCAATAAAGCCCCTTTTGTCTTTCCTCCCAACACTTTCTATACTCCATCCTCCCTGCATCCCTCAACCATAGGCAATATAACTGACAAATCTATTCCTAAATCAGTAGTAAACTCAAACTGAACTCATAACTGCTAGGTGGAAAACCAGGTCAGCCACCTTATTCCATTAATCAATTATTCCTAACTGAAAGTAACTACAGTTTTAACAATCTGCTACCCTATGCTGACAGTCACTTACTAAACAGCTGTGGATTAGAGAAGTAATTCCCTCACACCATGAATGTCAAAAAAGCAACATTACAGTTGTCCTTACACACTTCACAGCAAAGCTTCAGATGAACTTAGTTCTGGGGTCTCCACTTCCCAACAATCCTCTACCTTAGATCAATTTGGGAGGATGATGTGATTCTGTAGTAAATTCAAGAACTCATCTACCAAAAGTAGATATAGCCTAACACTTCACCTTGTGGCAGCCCAATATTCCTCACAACAAAGGAAGATGGTTCATAACAAACGTGCCTTTATGATCACATTCTCAACAGAGTCACAATGACAAACCGACATCCATTGCTGCACAGAGATGAACTATTGAAGCAACTTTGAAGTGCGTGATACTTCAGTAAGTTTGACATGAAATCAAATTATCATTAGGTTACTGTCAATATCAAAGATGTTTGTAATACAATCTTCAAAACCAAGGGATTGTCCAAGTGGTTCATTGTACCTTTCAGCCTGACCAATGCACTACCAAAATTCATGCACCCAATAATGACATTCTTAGGGAACTCACCAGTGGCTTTGACATTGTCTACATGGATAACTTTGTCCCTTTTGTAATCACTTGTAGAAGCACATGGAGCATGTTGCATAAATCCTCAACACACTATGCTAGCACAAGTTGCAAGCCAACTTAGGCAAATGTGCATTCAATGTCCTGCAAATCCAATACCTGCGCTATATCATCAACCACATTGGTATTCATGTCGACCAAGAAATCGAAATGATACAAGATTAACCAACTCCATGCAACTGCACAAGGCTCAGAAGTTTTCTTGGAATTGCTAACTTCTAGTACAATTCATCCTTGAATTGTTTTCACATTTTATGATGGCCAATATAATCTATTTTATCAGATCCACCTAGTTACCAACCAGATCCCGGTCCAATTTCCCTGCAGATTCCAACAAGACATGATCAAGGAGTGTTGAGTTTGTCCAGCATGAACCTGGGCGAACTGGGGGAGGATCTGGACAGATCCCAGTGAACCCACAGGGATCCCATCACATTTTTACAAAATTTTAATTTTTTCACCTTTGACTTTGACCTTGTCACCCTAAAACGAATTCTTAAGCCTAAAAGTGCCAACTAAAGCATTTCAAACGCTAAAACAAACTCATTTTAGCTCATTCTTATGGCAAAAGACAACTACTATTCCAAAAAGCTGAACTTTCATTCTTACTTGCAATTCAACAAAAAGAGCTAAAGATTGATCACTGAAGCTTCCACAGTGGATGCATTAGTATTCCCACGCATGTGCTGATGTACATTAGTTGTCAAGAAGATTGTAGAAAAAAAAAATTTAAAAGAAGTTTTTTTTCCTACATTTTTGTTTTGCAATCATAAAACAAACTCTCTTGCTTTGCTTTTCTTTTATTTCTCTACGAATGTATCAATATGCTTTTTAAAAAAAGTTAAGTTATATGTGTGTGTGTATGTACGTATGTGCGTACATATGTACATATGTATGTATGTATGTGTTGTTTTTATTTGTTTTGAATGTTTTGTTTATAAAATTTCTTTCCATAAGAAATACAATGGAACCTAGTTCTAGCTCCAAGGGCTGATCTAAATTCAAAATAAATTTGATTTCTCCTATTTGGAAGTATGTTGATGTGATATAGCAAGTTCCAAGAGGTGGAGGTTATATTTGGATTTGCAAGGGCATGATGTCAAGTAATCAAGTCCATATAGTTGGGTGTGGGCCCATTTCAGTGGAATTCTTGGACTAGGCATCAAAGGTTGCCCTAGAAAGAATGGTGCAACTATGCCATTGGAGCAAGTGATAGCATATATTAATGAGCAAGAGCAATCAAATGAACAAGCAATCCATAGAGAAAATCATCCTTTAGCAAAGAGATGATAAAAAAAAATGAAGCTGAAATATTCCGAGCCAATTTTTTCGTTTTCTCAATTATCAGATTACAACATTACAACCAAAGTACCCGTTAAGGTTAGAAGATAAACCCAAACGTACTGAAGCAACTCTAACCAGTATGGCGCCGATGATGGCGAGCATTGGTCAGAGGATCTTCTACTCTAAATGCTGGAAAGGGAACTCGACGTCAAGTATGTGCTACCCAATCCAATGCGGAGTGAGGGGCGACCATATGACGGAGTGATTACAAAAAAGCAATGCTTGAAAAGAAATGTTGAAAGCTGAAACACTCAACACCCAGAATGTGCTTGCTGACCCAGAG
>VDFB02344151.1:0-20725 GCA_007258455.2 Sequoia sempervirens
AAAGTGGCTCTGCTATCGAAGCAAACCCAAAATGATATTTTTTTTGAATAACTTCATATTATTTGAAGTATAATCCTTTGTGAAGAGAGGTGGTGACTCTAACTCAAATAACCTGATAAAGAAGATAACCAAGCCATAGATCTACAAGTTTCAAAATCGAAATTGAATGGTTGCACTAAAATTTCAAGTATTCTCATGAATTTGAAGAAAATATTATCACACTTGTAAGTAATTTGTGGGAATTTTCAAGATATATGATATGAATGATTCCCTATTTGGTGAATTGTTACTAGATGAGAGAATAATAGTGGTAATTTAGCATGCCTTTTTAATGTAAATTGAAATTAGTGTATTATCATAAAGAAGCATGCTATGTTGTAAGATCTTAAGTAAAATAGAATGAAATTTTTATTGTAATTTCCCTTTGATAAATCTGACGAGGCTTGCAAAAGGTAGTACAAGATGCCTATTCAAGTTGTACATCTGGATGTAGACTTTAATGCAATAACACATGATGAACACCCTTTGTCACAACAAAGGAATTTTATTACTAAAAGGTATAGATCCATAGATTTAACTAATATTTGTGGTTTTCCAAATTTTGTACCACCTAAGATCAGGGATAAGATACCAAATTTCAATGGAGAAAAGTTTGAATCAGCAAGTAGACATTTGCAGGAGTTTGGGGATTTGATGGGAGATTATGAATTTGATTTTGAGAATGTTATCATGAAACTATTTGTTCAATCCCTAAAAGCGGACTCAAGAGATTGGTTCTCTTTTCTACCAACATCTTCTATACAATCTTGGATTGAATTCAAAATGACATTCATGGAACTATTTGGTGAAAGAGTAAACCCAAATGTAGTCAGGAAAAACTTCCTAGAGATCCATAGAAGTGGAGAGGAGATGATCCCTACTTTCAACCTTATATTTACAAGAGCTATTTAAGGGATATCCCTAAGAATATGAGACCAAATGATGTTGAATGTCTGGTTGTGTGCCTTGGTGCATTTGATAGCAAAATGAGTTACCTGTTAAGGGATAAATAGCCTACACATTGCATCAAGAATATCAAATTTCCATGGATATTGAGAAAAATTTGAAATACTCAATTATGAAGGGACATATTACTACTAATGTGGGTGGACCAAGTACATTTCATATAGATAGACAAGATGAATGAAGTAGTAAGGAAATTTGTCAAGGTGAAAGTGTCATTTATGTTGCTCTCTCCACATTAGCACAAGATGCAAACCTTAGCCATATCCCACCTATGCATAAACAAAGTTCAAGAAAAATGGATCAGAAGCTTCCTATTAGAAGGTTATTAGAAATAAAGAGACATGTAGGGGAATCACCCTATGACTTATTTTCAAGATTCTTGGATGTCCTAATAGAAGTCCCCAAAAATTTCAGACCTGAGGATTCAATGTGCATTGATTTGTTTTGCAAAATCTATGAATTTGGACTAAGTACCTTGCTAGAGTAATTAAATCCCCATAGCTTTGACCAAGTACCTAATTAGATAAAGATTGTGGAATCAACCCAACATAATTATGCACAAAATATGATTTCTCAAAATGGAAACAACAACTATCCTATTGAGAAAAATCAGATAATAATTCAAACAAGTGAAAAGAATATGTCAAAATATGAACATTGTAATCAACTAACAAATAACTCATATACTGATCAACACAACAGTGATGAAAAAAAAGATACATGGGATGATAACAAAGTAAATATGCAAGAATTATTTTCTTGTGATATCTCAAATGGTGGAGAAGTAAAAGAGATACAAGGCATTATTCCATATCATGTTGTGATTAGTAAAAACAATTCACATGTTTATATTTCATTAGAAACTAGTGATCATGATCTTGAAAGTGCAACCTTAAGCATTCACTTTGAAATTTTTGAACATGATCTATGTAGTGATGAATTTTCTTGTGATGAAAATCATGATGAAGTTGAGGTTTCTAATTCCTTCTCTCATGATTGTTGTTGCTCTTTTGAGAATGATTTAGAAGCATATTCCTCACATGAAGGATGGAATGATATAAATGCTCATGATGTCACTTGTCCACAAGTGAAGGAACAAATTGTAGATGATCCATACCTTGAATGTAATTTAGGTTTGCTATTAATGGGGCATGTTAACTACGTGAGTGATGAGGAATTTTAAGATAAAAATTTATGTTCAATATGTTGATCATGAGCATAAGGCTAAATATGATAGATATGTTGATGAAAATTCTTATGACCCTATTGCTCATGATTTTTTATATGAAGAAGATATGTAGATGTCAACTACACATGAAGAGGATGATGATGTACTCATGGGTGAAAGAAGGGTTCCATTATTGAATGATCAAAATGTACATCATGGCAAGCACATGGATCTTGAAGCAACATCATTACCAATTAATAATATTGAAAGGCTTGTTGATTTATCTAACAATAAAATTTCAAAATGTGATTCAAAGATGTTAACCAGTGATGATGCGAATGAAATTAGGAATCTATTTGTATGCTCTTCTACTAATTATAATGATTTTGAATATAGTGATGATATGGAAGGTTTAGACCTTCATTCTAAGGAGGTAGAGGCTTTCATGACAATAATGAATGTAATCAAGAACCCCTTTTATGACAAACTGTTATCAATATGTGAGATGAAAAATGATGATCCATAATGGCATAGAAACAATCCACTTTTTGCTGAAAATCCTGATGAGTTCTTGGAAAGTGCTACTTGTGAATATGAAGGTTATGGTACAAATGAGACAACAAGAAAAGATCTAGTTGACACTAAGGTGTTTGAATCTATCCTTGAGGAAGGTAACTTTGATTTAATAGTCACCCAATCACATGAAAGATGCATTAGTACAAGTGTTTGTGAATTTTCTTGCCCATAGGGGAATGAGCATATTATGTCTGATGATTACCATGAGTGTAACTCAGATTTGTTGATAATTAAATATGATAGTATTCACATGGTGAAGAATTTGAAGATGAAGATATTATTGTCCATGATAACAATACTAAATATAGTGATGGGTGATCCCACAAAGCTAGTTTACAATTTCTAGGAGATTCAGATTTTTGTTGAAATCACACATTTTTAGAAAATATTATATTTTAAGCATTTAAGAGTTTCATTTAAAGCATTCCAATTGAAGAGTGTTTGATAAAACTACCTTAGATCAAACCCCCTTGGATAAAACCCTGCTAGTTTTAAACCATACCTATAATAGAGTCTCCTTTACACCTATCAAAATGCTAATAAAAAAACAACTTTTGATTTACCTTTTGGGGGATCAAATGAATTAATTTAAAATTTATTTTTTGTAAGTATGTATTCCTTATTATAAGCTTCCCAAAAAGTATAATTTTAAATAAATTTATTTTTTACTTCTTGTGAATGTGGGTTTTTCACTAAAAATCAAACTCTATATTTTGCACATGTCAAAAAATATAAGGTTGTCATAAAAAAATTTGAAAACTATAAGTGCACCATATATTGAAGTCCTTGATCCAACAAAAATAAAATAAAATTGAATTTTGATACATACAAAAAAATTTACATGTTATATGGTCGTGCTATGTCTGGATTGTAATTGGTCTGACTTCAAAACTTGATTAAAGAAAAAAAATTCAATAAAAAAACTATTTACCAAGTGGAAGCACTAGATATCGAAGTAACAAATCTGAATTCAAAAGAGTTATAATTTTATCCTTCATGGAAAAAAAGTTATGCATTATACGATGAGCATCACTTTTTTAAAATGTTGTTTTCTAGAAAAAAACTAGCTTTCAAAGGAGATAGAAAAAGAAGTGCAATATGATCCCAATTTTTTTTAAAAAAATATATTTAGAATCTACAAACAAAATTTCATGAAACTCTACTTTGCATCATCTTCAAATTCTTCACGGTTTAGCCGCTATAGGTGCCCGAAAGTGAAGATTTAGATAAAAAATATATTTCAATGTCGATTTTGGCCAAAAATCGCAAACCACTATTGTGGGATCAACCTGCTAGTATTGAAGGAGAAATAGACAAATATACTCATTTGCTTATGGTACCTAGCTATGTGCTAGAAACAATGGTTGAATTGTTAACCACACATGTGTAAGAGGATGATATCCATATTGACAAAGGAGAAGACCCCTTCTTGAATAACCAATTGATTCATCCAGATGGGTACATTGACCCTAAAGTAGAATTGCTACATATTAATGAAGAGAAACAATTTGATGAACTTTCAAATTATGTTGATATGGTAGGACTGATTGACCTGTGTGAAGAGCAACTTAGGGGTGCAAATAGCATGAGGTACAATGTTAACTAGTATGAATGTGCACTTGAATTCTTTATAATTGCCCCTCATATTCTAGATCTTATCATGGAATTGGTTCTATCTAATGAGAATAACACTCATGGAAAGTACAATGATGGTGTTGTTGAATATGAACCTTTTCTCTTTGATACTTCAAAATCTTGGCCTAGTATGTAGTGGAGTGTTTATGAAGGATTTCAATTTGATGACAAAATTTAATGTGATGTTAAAATTCATGATCAAGTGGAATATGAATGTTTTAGCTTTCCAATTCAGTTAGATGAGTCTATGGTGCAACAGGTTAATCAATAGGGAAGTTTTATAGCAAGTGGAATTGATGATGTTAACCATGGTGATGTTGGTTTCTTGGAAGTGCATAATACATATGTTGATCCACTACAAGTGGAATAGGACAAAGTATTTGATAGAGGAAAGAACCAGTACTAAGTTCTTGGTGGTTGTGGGTCTCCAATTTGGAGAATGAAGCCTAAGAAAATATAAGAGAAGGCTTCTAGGATTGGAAATGAGAGCTGCATTTTTATCCTTGTAATTGATGGTCTTGGTTTGCTATTATTATTCTTAGTTTTTGTTCCTTTCTACTAGTCTACTTCTCCCAGAGATATGAGGTCTTGCTATGCTTGCAAGAGGCATACATCCCAAATCAGAGCTACTGGTGATACCCTAAAATTTCATTGTCCCATTGGTTCCATAGTCAAGCCTATTATTGATTATTCCTTGTTGTCACTAGGATTTAGGGTTTGTGGTCTCCATTCACTTATACCCTTAATCCTCCTATCAGCCTATGTTTTCTCATTGACTGGTTGCATTAGGTAACTAATTGCTTAAGTGGCATCTTATGGTCTTCATCATCTTTGTTAATCAGCCCCAACACTTTGGTCACCCGTAGATCCTAGGAGGTCCCCCTTTTAAAAACAACTTATGCCCACCTACTTTTAGCATCTTTCAAGTCTACCGCTGGTAGTTTATCACTCATCATGTGTTCCTTTGAAGCTGCCCATGAACGTCTTGTGATGAGAAATACATGATCTTTCATATCACCTTAGGTCATCACCCATCATGTGTTACATTCTCATCGCTAGAAGGTGACCCCCGATGAGTGATGCAGATAAGTATTTAACCGATCACTAGCCTTACCACTATCACCGATTGTCTCATGCTTTCCAAAAGGGGACCTACAACCGTCAATGGGTTGAGTTACTCCCCATCATGTGAGTTCAGTGTATCGTGCGTTGAGACTACTCCATGAAAATTGAATGAGTGATGAGTGATAGGATTTAAATCTTTGGTTGTGATTCTCTTTCCATCAGAATCAATGACCGATATCTCATCACTAGCTTCTTAGCCATCACTTGATGAGGTCCCAAAGAAAAAATTAAAGATACGATGGGTGATATGAGTTGGTTTTATGGCTAAGGTTATCCCGTGATTAGGATCAACGGTAGGCAAGTTGATCATTATGGAGTTTGGATATAGATGGGTGCATGGCAATTTTAAAACCCCTCATCGTTGTTTCTAAGTATAGGAATAAAAGCAATGGTGATCCTTCATGGGACTCGTTGATTGATTTTTAAATCTTGAATAATTGATGACCGAGATCAACATGTAGTGATTGATTTTTTGCTCACTCGAGTGAGCCAAGGTGGCCATTAAAAGCAACTTGCCTCCAAGTCCTCTATTTAATAAGAATTTCCCATAGTTTTTTTATCATCTACAATTTCAAGGAATAGAAACATTTACTACAGGTACTATAGGAGTGAATTTTGAGTATTGAATGCATGAGAATAGAGGTGGCGGTATGATATCCCCTAGCTTGTAAGTGTACATGCATGAATTTTAGTGGTATTGTTACTATTGCTCAATTGTACTATGTATTGTCTTGTCTGGGGATCATACGGTTCTCATTTTTGTGATGAGTAGATATTCTTTGAAGGTTTTTTCTAGTGTTTTTCCTGCAAGATAGGCTCTGGTTAGTGTTTTACTCTAGGAAAATGAGTGAGCCAAGTACTCCTGCTACACCTATTTGATGGTCTAGGAAGTTGAATATGCAGGAACCATTTGCATATGTGTCTGAAGCCAAACCCATTATGGTAGAAATGTCAACTCTCTGAAAGGGTAAGAGGATTTTGTGAATGAAGGTTGCAAAATTTATTGTCCAAAGTGCTTACAACCTTAGAAATAGGACTATTTTAGAAGAATTAGTCAAGTTTAGAGGAAAAGGGCTTGTTGAGCTTGAGAATGAATTGGAGAAGAAAAGTAAGGGTCGTAGGGTCTGTTCAGGGAAGCCTAGTGTTCCTATTGTGATTTCTAATAATTCTTCAAGTGTGGAAGGAGGAGTCGGCCCTGATTCTAGTCATTATTCTATTTCCCTTGTGCCCTATGGTGATTTGGATTATGAGGTGATTGTTACAACTCTAATTTTTGTCATGAAACTAGGTGGGTGTGTCTACTTAGCTATTGACAAGGTTAGGTAGCACCCATGTTCTCCTACTCAATGGTGCTCAGTTTTAGATTTTTGTGGTGACTCGACCCTCCTGTAGCTAGTTTGTTGGTTTACTCTGTTGGTACTAATGGTGACTTCCCCAGTGTTGGTGAATGTTCTAATTTTGATAACAACTCTTTTGTAAGGCTTGCGTGTGCTTCTCCAACCAATTGCTTGGTTCTCTTTTTCCTTTTTCTTTCTTGTGGTAAATGAATGATTAAATATAATGGTTTGGGAATAAGCCCAAATGAAATGTAATTAATTTTGAAATGATTATGAAATGGAACTGTAATGAACCCGATGCTTGTTGCTCCCTTCATCTATAAAAGGGATTTCAAGGCTCATTACAAGGGTAAAATTTTTTATTCTAGAATGGTTTGGGTAGAATTTAAGGGTAGAAAAAAAATGTAATATAAAAGGCTTGATTAATCTATTGGCTAATCCTCTTGAGTATAGGTTTTATATGTAATAGTCTTAAATTGTTCTACATAAGTTTTTGATATCAAAACAAATCTAAATTCTAAAGCATGTACTCTCCTTTGTACACTTTTGTAGACTATAACTTAAATTATCAATGATATTTTCATTTGTCATCAATGGTTTAATTGAATGTATGGATTTGTCTCTTTGCTTTAGCTCAAAGGGTTAGTTAAATGCTTAAGGGGAGTCATAGGTTTGTAAGACTTCACAAAGGATTTGATAAGAAGTAATGTTTTGGATATTGAGAGTTTTTGTACTACAAGGAATTATGAAAATAGTGCATCTACTCTAGAATTAAATAATTTGTGTATACTGAGTCTAGATATTTGACTCCATTTACCCGATTGATGAGGCACTGGTCTGTTTGTCAAGAATTCATGCAATCAAATGAATTAGTAATATTCCTATCCATAGGTTCAAAATAAGAACAATACTTATTAAAATCATGTTAATTCTAAAATCTATCCTTTTTCCTAGTAAATGTACAATTATTTACTCTAAGATCAGCTAAATCCTTAGTAAATTTGGTTTATTTGCCTATGGTAGGAACCTATCGATGAAGAAGTGTTCTCCATTTTAACAAACTAGAATGAACACAATTGAGAAATACTAGAATTTGGTATTCATTACTACACTTCCAAAAAGTTTAGTCTTGTTGGTTTTAGTGGTTCTGATTGGGGAGGTAGTTTGGATGACCAAAAGTCTACATCTGGTAATTGCTTTTCTTTGGGTTTTTGTTTGATTACTTGGAGCTCAAACAAGTAGAGTATTGTTTCCCTTTCTTCTATGGAAGCAGAATATGTTGTAGTCACTTTAGCAGGTACAAAAGCATTATGGCTTAGAAAACTTCTTGAAAAAATTGGATAAATGCAAGTTCAGCCTACAATGATTTTTTGTGATAAGATTAGTTCTATCAAATTGGCCAAGAATCCAGTCCATCATAGCAAGACAAATTTTTTTGATTTAAAACATCATTTTATCCAAGATTTGGTAAAGAAGAAGGCAATAGAATTGAAATACATTAGCACAAAAGAACAATTAGTAGATATCTTCACCAAAGTAGTTGCAAAAGATCAATTTTTGACACTTAGAAATCAGATTGTGAGCCCTCTTTGCATCAAGGGGGAGTATGTTGATAATTGATGCAGTGACTGCAGAATGTGTTACATCTTTTTTTAGTTTACTACCACCTCCTCATCTTTAATTTCTCTATTTTTCTATTAGTCTTCACTAGTTGGAATAATGCATTTCATATTCATGTTTTGGTTTTCTTTTTTGGGTCATGTTTTGAAACAACATTCAATGTATTTGAATCACTCTATTTCATTTAAGAATGAATAAAGAGACAACATTTTGAGTCTACAAAAATACATATTTTTGTGTGTGCTCTATTTTACATGTTATGGTTTTTCCTAAGTTATTTTCTTTTCTCTTTCCACTGTTATCTCATAACCTCTGGGTGCAAGAATTAGGCTTGCTTTAGTTTATTCACCTTTAAGGAAGCCATGCATCCATCCTACTTCTCAGCAGTAGAAATTCACCCTATATTTTAGTAATCTTCACAAAACATTGGAGCTATATGCTTTAATTGGTTTTTGTGTAGTACCATAGATATTTGGTTTTGTATGTCTCATATTGGGTCTATACAGGAAACCGAAAAATCAAAGTAGTAATGATCTTACTATTAAAGACAATACATTTCAATAGTCCATGAAAGTGTCATAATGCTTTTGGCAAGTTACACGATTCTTGTATTAGTGTCTTAGATCAAATTCCATGTTTTTCATCAGAAATAGGATAAAAGATGATGAATCATAGAATATTGCATTCTTTTCAATCCCTAGATTACTTTCAAGATGTATAAACAATCTAATAGTTCGTACCTTAGTATTGTTGCCAAAATGTTTCTGGATCAAAGTAGTTTTATATATTTCATAGATTGTTTTAAGTGATATCTTGCTTTTTTTTTCCAGAATTATTGACATTTTTGGGAACATAGAACTTATAGCATACCATTTATGTCTATCTTTGGTCTTCAAGAACCCTTATTTTTTTGGCATTCTGCACAAATCACATTTAGCATTCTATGAACTACCTAATTTTACTTTATCGTCTATACAAGTGTGCTTCTCCAACGTTTTTATCACATATTACCGAACTTTCTTACAATTTGAATGCATAAACAAAGAACATACTACCACCCTCAATAATTATACAACCTTTTAAAAATAATATCTTTTTGATGTTCTAAACTATAAAAAATATTATACATATTGATATTAACAATGATAATTTCTTAGTATCATTTAATAGATCATTAACTTAAGAATATAACTCTATCACTTCAAATAAATTTATAAATTTTCAAATTTAATTAATAAATACATTTAAATGTTGATTAAAAATATTTATTAATTGTAATTATCATTATTTGTCAATATGAACAGCTAATTTCGTACTAACAAAAGTTATGATTCTTTTAAACTCTTTATTAGTGAAAAGCTTCCCCTGTAAATAACTCTTATTTGTCAAATAACTTCCCCACATAAATAACTCTTATTCGACAACAGCTTCTCGATAATAGGGACTCCAAATTTTCTTTCTGGAGATAAGCAGTCCAACTATTGCCTCCATTAAATTCAAAAGTAAAAAAATAAAATATAATGGGGAAACGGTTTCCTGGCTGGAAGAAGCTTCCCCACCAAATAAGGCCTGGGGAAGTATGAAAGTTTTAATTGGTTCGTTTGCACGGCAGCCTGATATAGAATAAAATGGGAAAACGGTTTCCTCGCTGGAAGAAGCTTCCCACCGAACAAGGCCTGGAGAAATATGAAGGGTTTTAATTCGTTCATTTGCACGGCAGCCTGATATAAATAGAACCCCCCTGGACTGTCAATTCCCATAAAAGCTTCTTACTTTTGATTCTTTGAGGGTTTGCTTTCACCTGTTACTGATTTACTTCTAACATGTTCGTTTAAGATGTCCAGATTGGTAAAGAATGGCACACACTCATATCTGATCTAGAGTTTGTTATACCCATTACAAGAATTGTCACCCAGAATCAGTTTTTGTTTACATTGACGAATCACGAGTTCTACGATTTGGAGATTGTGAGAGCAAAATTGAAAACAATCCCCTAATCGTAGCACTGGTGATTGGTCAATGTAAACAAAAATCGATTCTTGATGACAATTCTTTTAATAGGTATGAACAAACTCTGTATCAGATATGAGGGTGCGCCATCTCTTTACCACTGTGGACATCAACCCATTTGCCAAAGAGTTCCATCCAGCTACAAAATATCCAATTCCTCCCACTTACCATATCTCTGAAATATTTATCCTTCACCAACATTACACACAACAGGTTCATCTCCACAAGCATGCCAAGTGAAACTGGTGGCATTCAATGTGGACGCCACAGTATCGAACAACCTTTTGTGAGAAATATTCCAAGCATATGGCATGTCGATTCTATTTTTTCCGGTTTATGTTTTTTATCAGACTGATATATGGAGTTTATTGTTTCTCAGAGAATGTTCTTTTTTTTAGGGACAGCAAAAGAAGTATCAGCCCGAATAAGGGTGGAGTTAGGTTCATAACTTTCTTTCATGCAGCTTTGGACGGGCGCAAAATTGGGTCCTTCAGATTGAAGATCTGGCTGAGTCATTGGAGTCTTGGTCCAAATCCCACACCTCCCTGCAGCATTCCCCCTAGTCGTCAACACGGAGAGATGAAATGTACTACTTTTATGTTTCTTTTCAATGTTTTTACTTTGTATTATGTATTTAGTTTCTCGCAGATTCCAGGGGAGGTTTTCTTATGCTCCGATCTAATGTATTTTTCTAATAATCTCCATCGATGTGTTGAGAATACTATTGTTTTGGTTAAATTTCAACTAGATCTAGCAGTAATACCAGACTAAATAGTATAATACCCAGTACTTTAGGGGGTTGTTTGATCTGGAAAATCTTCAAGCAAAATATACATTTCTAGATTGTGTTTTTACTACCTTTAATCTTACTAATAGTAATTTCGATAGTTTCAAAATCATAGAGATACTTTCTTTGGAAGATTCTTCCAGCCATCACATTCATCGGGCAGTACTCTCAATTTTATTTTAGTACTAGAGGTTTATAGAAACCCTTATTCTACTTGACCGAAAACAAAAAAAAGAGCCCTATCAGGATGTCAATATCAAGATTCGTAGCGCACAAGTAACCCTAAGAATTCAGTGTAGGGTAGGGCTGGTAAACTGTGAAGAGAGCTATAGGTAGGGCACGTATTGAAATATCTTAGATGTGTTTCTGAGTTTGGTGAACACTGGCTACGCCTTCGTAAATTTTACATCAGCTTAAGCTGCTTGAAAGGTGTATAAAGCATTTCGTATGCAGAACTGGAAAAGTTTGAAGTCCAAAAGAAATTCACGAAAAATATGTGAAATTGCTTATTCCAAAATTCAAATGTATTGTGTTAATGTTTCTGGATCACCACCTCTTTTTCCATCATTTTGTTCTCTGATATTGTGGATCTTGTGATGACAGGGTCGAGCTGCTCTCCAAAGTCACTTTAAAAAAGTCCAAGTTCAGCTGTAACAACGATTTTTTTTGCGGTGGTATTCAAGCCGGCGCGCAAGGGGAAGGAATCCACAGAGAACCCTAGTAAATGTCGGATTATTTCTTATAAACTTCAATCGTCGGAGGGAAAGAGTGAATGGCGGAAAGTTCAGTAAATGAAATCTTAGTATTGTTGCTATGCGTTGATTAAATTTATGGCGATACCTAATAGTCTTAAGTTTTTAAACCTTAAGAATTGTGTAACAAGACTTGGATTTTGTTTTCGTTTAATATATGTTATGATTAATTAGTTAAAGTAATTGATTGATTTGTTTGATTTTATTTTAAAAAAAATTAAATGATTTTTTTATCTTGTTTTTAAAATTATATTTTTTTAAAATATTAAATAGTTTAACGATCAATAATAATTATACATCTCATTTATTTTAGAAAATAATTACTAATTATTTTATTTTATTAATATTAAAAAATATTTTACTTATAATTATTGGAAAACATGACGTAGTATTTTTGTTTACAAAATGAAAACATAATAATATGTTTCATAAATGTAAATAATACTCATATTTTTACTATTAACTTGAGTTTCATAAAAATATTTATAAAACATCAACCCATAATTAATTCTATTTATCATATATTTTTTCTTATATTAATATAGACAACTTAAATACATCTTTCAAGTGTCAAGAGATGCAAATTTTGCTTAATTAGGAATTTAAATTTATTTATTACATAATAAATAGGCAGATCAAATTTATTTATTTTTTTAACTTTTTCTTTTGGATCCATAAAGTTGACCTAAAGTGGTATATCATTTATATAAGCAAAAATATAAATACATGAGTGGTTTTGGAATATGGAGGGACATTAACAAAAAAAAACCTATCCACTATATAAATAAAAAGGATAGGGGATGTTAGCTATCAAAAACGCAGGTAAGAATACCTCAAGAGGTTGCCAATCTCTTGATAAGTTTCAGGGTAACAGACAAGGCCAAATGATTTAGACCTTCTTCTCTTTAGGTGCTGCTAGACCTAGGCGGGTATACCTATATGAATGAGGCAGACTTGATTTATGCTTATTTCTCTCAATGTATTATACAAATTTTGAGTGTTTGGCATAATGCTTTGATTGATGCTTGGGATGTTGGTTTGGTTGATAGTTGGTAGGGGGAAGCCCCAAGCCAAGAAATGGTGTGGATGATAATGGCAATGGTGGAAGAGGTGGAAAGATGGGGGGTGCGAGTTCTTGCAAAAATGTTGTGGTGTCAAAGATGCCCCCTGGTCCGAACATGTCTCCTTCCTCTTGCGAATTTTTGAGGAGAGAAGTTTGAGGTGTTGCGCAAAAAAATGTTGATGATGGATCATGATGGAAAGTGAGAGGAACATTTGTATGTAATGGGTTTTCGAGTATGGTTTGTTCCAAGGTGGTATTTGCATCCAAGTTTTGATTATTAACAAGGGGGTGTGTTTGAATAGCATTGAGAAATGCATTTCCTTTGTTAATGTTAGGTTGGGTTGGAGCAAGAGATGTCGTGCGAAATGTTTTGGGTGATGTTTTGTGATGGGGGTGTGGATGAAATGGGAATGGTGGATGAGATTGGAGGAAATGATGTCTCCACTATGGTACTCACATCAAAATCCGAAGGTAACTTGGCCCCTTGTTTTGCTAGCTCAAGCATGTATAACGAAGGGTTAAGTCTCATCATGATGTTGATGATTTTATGGTTCTCGATTTTGGAGTATTTCTATTATTTCTTATTCCAAAGGTAAGATCCTATCGGCTTTCCTCTTGCGGATTTTGCGATGATGTCAGAAGGTTAATTGTGAGATTTCCAGACCTAATGGGATTCATTTTAGGAGTGGTTTGACTCAAATCACTTGAAGCGGGTGTTTCTTTGTTGGCTTTCATGCTATTCTTGTATTGATATCTAGTTTGAACCATAAAAAAAGGATCAATTTTTAAGAATGAGAGATGAATCTCTTGATTCTTTGGATTGGTCTTTTTTTTATCCCTCCAAGTGAAATTTTAGGATATCTTGAGGATCGAAAGGTGATATGATGATGATGTAAAAGATGGATGATGTGGATGTTATGATCTTTTGGTAAGTCTTGAAGGAGATACTAGGCTTTTGGGACTTTCAGATATGTTTTGGATTTTGATTTTGATTTGATTTTGAGATTTGTCCTTAATTGATTTTGATTTTGATTTGGATTTTGAACAAATACACCCTATAGAAGAAAGATTCACTTTTTTTTGAAATATATGAATGAAAGCACGTCCTTTCATTATTGATTGTTGTTGGAATTTGATGATAAATACTACCAACTCACCTGTTGACTTTAGCCTCTTAGTATTCTTTCAATCATATTGAATTGAAAAAACTATTCCTTGTGCCTGTATCTCACTATCACATATGTTGCGTAGTGGTCTCTTGTAAGTCTGCAGTGATATCTTGGGTGAATGCATGTCTTGTGCCTTTTACATTTGAGGCGTGTAGACATCTTTGTGTTAGATATATCCATTTATGAGATGTCTTGTCTTTAAACATTTTTTGAACCTCATGATAAATTGCACTATTATTACCTTTTCATTTTAATTTCTAGCTACAGCCAGTACAAGAAAGAAGGTGATTTATCAGGAGGTGATCTATCCTCATTCTCTTTAGCTTCTAAAGAGAAATTTTTGTTTGAATCCGATTTCTATGATAAATGATCCCTGCACACGTTTCACCCACCAAAAGCAAAAAAATTGAAAATCTCTTCAAAATAATTTGGGCGCAGTTATTGTTTTTGTTGTTTTACTTGCTAGTTGCATTTTGTTTCATTGTATGCTTGTAATGGAAAGTTGTGAGGGGCACAACAAATAAATACATCAAATGAAGTTATGAGGGGCACAACAAATAAATACATCAAATGAAGTTATGAGGGGCGTAGCAAATAAACCCATGTTAGTCCTTGTTTGTCTAGTGTATTTAATATGATTGCTATCACTAACTAGTGTTTGTGCAAGAATCATTTAATGTTGATTGGATGCGTCCATGTCAAACTTGCGAAATAGTTAGTATTCATTTTAGTCGCTGCTCATTAACTTCAGGAAAAGGTGTCAAGGTTTACTGCCCGGTTATTTTGATGATTAAGTTACATTTGATGATTTGGCCACTAGCTTATGCACTAGTTTATATTATCTGTTTATTCTTTTTGTCCCAACCTACCATGCCTTTCCTACAGAAAGCAATGGAGATTTTTCTTTACACCTGCCACTTGTAGTTTCTTTGGAAACTCCCCAACTGACATCACCACACAGCTTTACACTTACTAGATGCATTTTCTTTAATAGTCAAAAGCCTTTTTATAGGGTAGTCACATTTGATCTTTTGGTAATATATGGAAATAGTGAATGATTCTTGGTAATTAATATGGTTGAGTACATTTTCTTACACTATGTCATTATATTCATTGAGTCTATAATAAATACCATAGTTTATATTTATCAAATCATTGTGATTATCATGCTAGTAAACATTTGAAATTGATGATGATACTTTTGGAAAGGTTTTTTCTTTGAAGTAGATTCATTTTTAGCGTTGTATTATAAATCATCTTCATCATTATGACCTTAGCTAAAATTCAAAATTTGTGATGATGCTTCTAAAGGACTCATCCTTTGTGATTAATTGATCTATTCAATTGAAATCATGTTATCATTTAAAGTTAATCATCAAAATAAGTTTAATATTTTGATCCTCACATAAGTATGTTTTGTTTAAAAGGTACAAGGAAAGCGAAGGAAGCAAGGAGGGTGAAAACAAAGGAAAATGACGAAGGTACAAATGAAGGTAAACTGAAGAAGGAAAATGAAAGGAGGAGAAATGAAGATGATGTCTTGAGAAGATTAAAGTGTTCTTTAACACTTTAGTGTTTGTTTAAACACTATTCAAGAAATTGTTATCTTTTCATTTTTAGGACATTAATTTTCATTTGGGTTTAAAAAGAATGCATCAATTTTTTTGTTGCAAAAGGATAAAATTAAAACTTAGACACCTACTAGATTTCAATTTGGGCTAAAATTGAACAAGCAACTTCACATTTGACATTGGTGTTTTAAAACGAATCAAATCATTGCTTTGAAGGATAAAATGAATGTGTGACTTTATTGTTTTGTAATTATTTACACAAAGTAATATCATCAAAAGACGTATGCGCTTCTCTTGCGCCTCACAATGATCTTGAGAATCAAAAGGCTTTTGGTGACATTAAGTTGCATAAATAATTTCCCATACACACTTCAATTTGGGTTTAAAATTGAACAATATGTTGTGCGAATGTGAGTGGGGGCATTATCGTGTATATTTTCTTTCTTTGAGTTGTCAAAGATTGATCGAGTTATAGATTTTGTCTTTGTTTGCTTTTATTTATCCTAAAGGGCCTACCTTGGGGAAAAATTACTCACCCAAGGGAATGACTCAACCGGTAACACTCTAGAGCCAAGAGTATTTCCAGCTGGGATATAAATGTGGGTATTGGAAGAAATGCCAATATCACGTGGTTGATTCCAACAAGATGGATCTGAAAGGGGACTCTTGCCGTGTATGGGTAAATCTCTATGAACGGAAAGTCCTTACTAGAACCCATGTGCTAGAATTTTCCAAAATCCTTTAATCTATTTGTTGGCACAAGAATGGTCATTCTGAAGCTGCCCCACACTTTTACGGTCTTTTAGTAGTAGAAAATGAAAACATGCCATGGGAGTTTCATGGGTGTTGATGCTTGTTTACCCCGTATAAGTGAGTGTCGTGGAGGGGAGCTAGTGGGGTCAAGCATCTAACCATTCACTAAAGATAAGCGTAGCTAGACTTGTCCAAGTGGGGATCCAACAAATATTGCCTTACACATCCATAGGGTTTGTACTTGTTCTTGGTTTGAAAACATAGTGCTTTGATCAAAAAAATTTGAAAACAAACACTCAACATGATCCTCAAAATTTCAAACCCTTTAGGAGGAAAATACCATTGACCAAATTCTTGTGTTATTGCTTTTCCTTGGGATTACATCCTTAGAGGTTTCTAAGCACTTGAATTTAAATCTCAATTTGCCCACTAAAGTTAAACAATAGGTAACTCTTGCCTTAAATTCATCAAAGTTTCACATAATATGCTTTGTGAAATGAGAAGAAGTTGAGACATTGGAAATTCAATTTGAAATCTAATCAACAGTGTGTTTGTGGTAAAAAGAATCTATTAAACAAAGATTACAAACAATTGGACCCCACACGTGTCTCCAATGATTTCATGCAAAATCAAGATCAAGAAACTGAAGGTGAAAGCCCTTAGTCTGATAGCCCATCAAGAATGTCTCTCTATGTTATACAAAGTTAGACAAAGACTGCTTTTCAACTTTTACAAGAAGGCTTCAAGGAACAATCTTGGTTTGTATTCATTCTATTACCGCCAAAACCCAAATCTTTTCAGAGAGTTTGAACATCTTGTTTAGAGAAAAGCTTGTTCTTCAATACCTAGGTCTAGGCAAACAAAGTGTCTTTTTTAGGTTCATCTTAGGATCAAAGAAAATCAAAATCTTTTTCATGCATCCTTCAAAACATCAAAACAAACATCATCTCACAAATCACCTTTTGGAAAATCTTGAAATCATCCTTACTACTAGGCTTTTTGGAAAAACCAAAATCATAGGAATCATTGAGATTAAATCCTTAAACATATCAAAGTCGCAGCTGGAATCATTATAGATGCATCCTTCTACATATGCTTAGTCAAATCATCTTGTTGCTTAGTATATGTAGATGAATCACTTCGTCATATACTTAGCAAAACTATCATCTTGTTTGGATAGGTGTGGATAGATGCATCCTTCTTCTCGCACATATTCAAATTATCATCCTTTGATCAAATCTATCCCTTAGATAATCATCCAAACATCCTAGGGTCTATTTGTTCAAAATCCAAATCAAAATCCAAATCACGAAACATATCTACAAAGTCCCAAAAGCCTGCATTATCTCCTTGAGACTTACCAAAGATTATAACATCCATGTCCATCTTTTACATCATCATCATATCACCTTTCGACCCTCAAGATATCCTAAATTTTTTTGCTTGGAGGCATAAAAAAAAGATCAATCCAAAGAATCAAGAGATTCATCTCTCATTCTTAAAAATTGATCCTTGTTTTATGGTTCAAACTAGATCTCAATACCAGAAGAGCATGGAAGCCAACAAAGAAACACCCGCTTCAAGTGATTTAAGTCAAACCACTCCTGAAATGAATCCCATTGGGTCTGGAAATCTCACAGTTAACATTGTGACATCATCACAAAAACTGCAAGAGGAAAACCAAGGAGAGGGTCTTACCTTTGGAATGTCTCACGAAGAAATAACTGAAATGCTCCAAAATCCCAGGAGGAACCATAAAATCATCAACATCATGATGAGACTTAACCCCGCCGTTATACATGGCAGGCCTAGCAAAACAAGGGGCCCGTTACCTTCCAGTTTTGGCATTAATTTTCCTCCGTGGAGACATCATTTCCTCCAATCTCATCCACCATTCCCATTTCATCCCACCGCCCCATCACAAAACATCCGCATAAAACGATAGCGAAATCCGACATCTTTTGCTCCAACCCAGCCTAATGTTAATAAGGGAAATGCATTTCTCAATGTTATTCAAACACACCCCCTTGTTAATAATCAAAACTTGGATGCAAATACCATCTTGGAACAAAACATACTCGAAAAACCCATTACATACAAATGTTCCTCTCACTTTCCATCATGATCCATCATCAACATTTTTTCGTGCAACACCTCAATCTTCTCTCCTCACAAATTCGCAAGAGGAAGGAGACATGTTTGGACCAGGGGGCATCTTTGACACCACAACATTTTTGCAAGAACTCGTACCCCCCACTTTTCCACCTCTTCCACCATTGCCATTATCATCCACACCATTTCTTGGCTTAGGGCTTCCCCCCTACCAACAATCAACCAAACCAACATCCCAAGCATCAATCAAAGCATTATGCCAAACACTCAAAATTTGTATAAGACATTGAGAGAAATAAGCATAAATCAAGTCTGCCTCATTCATATAGGTATACCCGCCTAGGTCTAGCAGCACCTAAAGAGAAGAAGGTCTAAATCATTTGGCCTTGTCTATTACCCTTAAAACATATCAAGAGATTGGCAACCTCTTGAGGTATTCTTACCTACGTTTTTGATAGCTAACATCCTCTATCCTTTTTATTTATATAGTGGATAGGTTTTTTTTTTTGTTAATGTCCCTCCATATTCCAAAACCACTCATGTATTTATATTTTTGCTTATATAAATGATATACCACTTTAGGTCAACTTTATGGATCCAAAAGAAAAAAGTTAAATAAAAAATAAATTTGATCTACCTATTTATTATGTAATAAATAAATTTAAATTACTAATTAAGCAAAATTTGCATCTCTTGACACTTGTAAGATGTATTTAAGTTGTCTATATTAATATAAGAAAAAATATATGATAAATAGAATTAACTATGGGTTGATGTTTTATAAATATTTTTATGAAATGTCAAGTTAATAATAAAAATATGAGTATAATTTACATTTATGAAACATATTATCGTGTTTTCATTTTTGTAAACAAAAATACGTCATGTTTTCCAATAATTATAAGTTAAATATTTTTTAATATTAATAAAATAAAAGAATTAGTAATTATTTTCTAAAATAAATGAGATGTATAATTATTATTGATCGTTAAACTATTTAATATTTAAATAAAATATAATTTAAAAAACAAGATAAAAAAATAATTTAATTTTTTCTTAAAATAAAATCAAACAAATCAATCAATTACTTTAACTAATTAAGCATATAACATATATTAAAGGAAAACAAAATCCAAGTTTTGTTACACAATTCTTAAGGTTTAAAAACTTAACACTATTAGGTATCGCCATAAATTTAATCAACGCATAGAAACAATACTAAGATTTCATTTACTGAACTTTCCGCCATTCACTCTTTCCCTCCGACGATTGAAGTTTATAAGAAATAATCCGACATTTACTAGGGTTCTCCGTGGATTCCTTCCCCTTGCGCGCCGGCTTGAATACCACTGCAAAAAAAATCGTTGTTACAGCTGAACTTGAACTTTTTTAAAGTGACTTTGGAGAGCAGCTCGACCCTGTCATCACAAGATCCACAATATCAGAGAACAAAATGATGGAAAAAGAGGTGGTGATCCAGAAACATTAACACAATACATTTGAATTTTGGAATAAGCAATTTCACATATTTTTTATGAATTTCTTTTGGACTTCAAACTTTTCTAGTTCTGCATATGAAATGCTTTATACACCTTTCAAGCAGCTTAAGCTGATGTAAAATTTACGAAGGCGTAGCCAGTGTTCACCAAACTCAGAAACACATCTAAGATATTTCAATACGTGCCCTACCTATAGCTCTCTTCACAGTTTACCAGCCCTACCCTACACTGAATTCTTAGGGTTACTTGTGCGCTACGAATCTTGATATTGACATCCTGATAGGGCTCTTTTTTTTGTTTTCGGTCAAGTAGAATAAGGGTTTCTATAAACCTCTAGTACTAAAATAAAATTGAGAGTACTGCCCGATGAATGTGATGGCTGGAAGAATCTTCCAAAGAAAGTATCTCTATGATTTTGAAACTATCGAAATTACTATTAGTAAGATTAAAGGTAGTAAAAACACAATCTAGAAATGTATATTTTGCTTGAAGATTTTCCAGATCAAACAACCCCCTAAAGTACTGGGTATTATACTATTTAGT
>VDFB02344152.1:0-70217 GCA_007258455.2 Sequoia sempervirens
GTTTCATTTTTAGTATATCTAGTTTATCCACGTTGAGTTTCAGAGATTCGCATGAAGATTTGATCGAGTTATGAAGATTTGTATTTTGATACTTTTTTGTTACTTCAGTTTGTGTTCCTGAATGAAGATTATGTGATTCCAATTAGTTTAGTTGTTGTGGATGCTTCTCTAGTGATTCATGATGTTTGTGGATGTTTCTAGATCGTGCTCTATCTCTGTTGCATGTCTACATTGATCCTTGTGCTCACGATCTGAGATTTTCTCTTTCATGTTCATGTTTTTCATGTTCTTGGATGACAAGGTGTTTGTAGCATGTTGTGAATCTTCAAGGAATAATTTTTGAAGGTGGTTTGTGTTCAAAGTTGTTATTTTGGGTCTTCACTATGTTATGGCTGACCTTGGTTGATTCGCATTGAATTTTTTTTATTTTGTTGGGGCCAACAGTTTGTATTCATTTTATTATTTCTTTCTGGCCAACATGTAGTGATTCAATTTCTTATTGAGGATATATATAAGCGATTGTTTACCTCATTTGAGTGTGATTGTCGAGTGTACAATGTACAAAAAATTTCCTAAATAATTTGACGGCAGAGCATAGTGTCGAGAAGAGTGAAGAAGTGTTCATGTGCTTAACTAGAACTGTAATCAGGCATTAGCAGATGCTATTTTCTTAGTTCAAAAATTTGGATGGTTGTAATCTGAATCTTTCTGTAAGACAGTGTGTCTTCCTTTGTAATTGAACTGTAGGTAGTGTGCCTGAATGCATGTGCATTCCCATTCATATTTCTTTATACTTTTATTAGGGTATAATCTTGTGGATTGACCTTCACCGTGGTTTTTCCCCTAACAAGGTTTCCACATAAAAAATCTTGGTGTTATGTGTGTTTCTAATGTGTTGATGATTTATGATTTCATTGTTATTGATCAAATCTGAGAATAAGGATTAATAAGTTTAATAAGTTTGAAATTTTGTGACAACTGATTCACCCCCCTCTCAGTTGTCTTCTCTTGTGTTGACAACAATTGGTATCAGAGCAGGTTCATTGGAAGAATTTTAACAGCTTGAGGTGATTCAAGATGGCAAAATACAAGAAGGATAGTCTGATATTTGATGGAAAAAATTATTCTTTGTGGAAGACTTGAATGGAATGCCATCTGGGATGCATTCGTGAACCCTACTGGAGCATTACAAGTAATAGGTATGTTATACCTCAAAATTGTCCTACTACTATTGCTGACCTTAGGGACGTTGAGTAAAATATTAGGGCTAAGGAGGCATTGTTGAGTGATTTAATTGATACTAAGATGACTAATGTTATGGATCTGAAGACTACTTATGAGATCTGGAAAAAGTTGGAAAATTTGTATGAAGGTGATGTTAATGTGAAGATTGCTAAGTTGCAAAGTCTGAAAGGGAAATATGAAATGTTGAGAATGGGTGATTATGAAAATGCTACTACTTTCATGCAAAGATTGAATGAACTTGTGTGTGGTATTAGATGTGCTGGTGGAAATTTGGAAGAATCATAGATTGTTGCTAAAGTGCTTAGATCCTTGCCTATTGCTTACAAAGTCAAAGCTACAACTATTGAAGAGCTCTGAACTGTGACTAATGTTACTTGAGATATTTTTATTGGTAAGCTTACTACTTTTGATTTGAGTGAATTTGGTGATGCCCTTTCTAAGGTTGAATCTACATTCAAGGCTACTACATCTGGAAGAGATAAACAAAGATATGATTTGGGAGAAATTTCCTCTAGAAATACATTCAAGTATGAGGAAGAAATAAGACAAATTGAATAAGAAGAAAGAGAATTGAATGAGCTTGAAGCACTGATTGTCAAAAGAGAAGCCACGGGAGAAGGTAAGCATAAAGGGGAGTTTCCTATTAAATGGTTTTCTTGCAATAAGATAGGTCATTTTGCACCAAGGTGTCTAGAAAGAGCTTCTAAACCAAGACCTAACAAGCATAAATTTCAAAAGAAATGTTACTATGCTGCTAATGAAGTTGTGATAGATGATGAATCTGATAAAGGTGAAGACGAATAGGTATTTATTGCTATCAAGGAAAATAATCTTGTATCTGTTGAATCTGCTAGTTGTACAAATGTGGAGAAATCCCTAGCTACTCGAGTTGAAGAGAAAGATGAATGGTTAATTGATAGTGGATGTTCACATCACATGACAGGAGATAAAAGTAAGTTTGTGAGCTTGGAAAAGTATGATGGTGGTGTTGTGAGATTTGGTGATAACATAGCTGGTGTGATCCATGGCAAAGGATGCATTTCTCTTGATGGTAAGAATAATACTAATGTTGATTGGGTAGGAGATGTGGATGATAGAAAAAGTACTAGTGGTGGTACATTTCTCTTGGGTAATAAGTTGATTTATTGGTTAAGTAAAAAGAAGAATGTCATTTCTTTATCTATTGCAGAGGCATAATACATTACTATTGCTAGAAATTATACTCAAGTATTATGGATGAAGCAGATGTTGTAGGCTATTAGAGTTGTGTATGATGACCCTATTGCCATTTTTTGTGATAATTCAAGTGCTATTAATATTTCTAAGAATCTCATATTGCATTCAAAGACCAATCATATATCTATCAAGTTTCACTTTTTGAGAGAGAAGGTGAGTGAAAAGGAAGTTAGATTGGAGTATGTGCCTACTAAGGAGCAGATTGCAAATATCTTTATTAAGTCATTGCCTAAGGATACTTTTTATTATCTCCAAGGGAAGTTAGGGGTGATTACCCCTCCTAATTAGAACTAAGATGCATTGATTTACATTAGTCTATGCATTTCATAGTCATATCTTGATCCCGATTGATGTTGTGGTGGCTGCTACTCAGGGGGAGTAATCAAATGATCAAATTTTTAGATATGTGGTTTAGATCTTGTGTGTATCTTTGACATTGATGTCAAAGGGGCAGAAGAGTAATGTGAAAAAATTTCTAGCGAGAAGAGTCATGTTGAGGAGATAAGAGTCACGTGAAAAACTTTGTGGGGGTAAGAGTCACGTTGAGGAGAAAAGAGTCAGAACTTGAGGAGTAAGTGTAGTTGTGTTGATGGTGTAATTCACATCATGTGTTGCCATCAATTCCAAAGGGGGAGATTGTTGGATGTTGTGGTTGTCATTGATGTCAACACTATTAGCATTAGTGCATTTGAAGCTGCATATGTCGAGGATATTAATAAAATTGAAATAGAATGAGTTGTAGGTTGTTAGTGGTGAAGTGAATTTTTGTTTGTCAGTGAGTTACGTACGTTGTTGATCAGAGGTTTTGGACTAAATCATTTCAAGTGTTGAGTATATCTAGTTTATCCACATTGAGTTTCAAAGATCCACATGAAGATTTTGTATGTTGATAGTTTTTCTATTACTTTAGTTTGTGTTCCTGAATGAAGATTATGTGATTCTAGTTAGTTCAGTTGTTGTAGATTCTTATTTGGTGATTCATGATGTTTTTGGATGTTTCTATATCTTTCTTTATCTATGTTGCATGTATGCATTGATCATTGTGCTCGCGATCTGAGATTTTCTCTTGATTGTTCATGTTTTTCATGTTCTTGGCCAACAAGGTGTTTGTAGCATGTTGTGGATCTTCGAGGAATAATTTTTAAAGGTGGTTTGTGTTTGAAGTTTTTATTTTAAGTCTTCACTGTGTTGTGGCCAACCTTGGTTGATTCGCATTGAAAATTCTTTACTGTGTTGGGGCCGACAATTTGTATTCATTTTATTATTTCTTTGTGGTTGACATGTAGCGATTCAATTTCTTGTTGCGGATATATATAATCAATTTTTTTACCTCATTTGAATGTGAGTGTCAAGTGTGCAATGTGCAAAAAAATTCCTACATCATTCAAAGGTAGAGCAAAGTGTGAAGAAGAGTGAAGAAGTGTTCATGTGCTTAACCGAAACTGTAATAAGGCATTAGCAGATTCTATTTTCTCAGTTCAAAAATCTAGATGGTTGTAATTTGAATCTTTCTATAAGATAGTGTGCCTTCCTTTGTAATTGAGCAATGAGATCTAGGTAGTGTGCCTGAATGCATGTGCATTCCCATTCATATTTCTTTGTAGTTTTAATAGGGTATAATCTTGTGGATTGACCTCCACCATGGTTTTTCCCCTAATAGGGTTTCCATGTAAGAAATCTTGGTGTTATGTGTGTTTCTAATGTGTTGATGATTTATGCTTTCATTGTTATTGATTAGATCTGAGAATAAAGATTAATAAGTTTAAAATTTTGTGACAACTGATTCACCCCCCGTTTAAGTTGTCTTCCCTTGTGTTGCCAAATATATATATGTATATATATATATATAAAGATATATACATATGTATATAATAAGAAAAGGTAAGATTAAAAGTTGGGGTTTACAACCAAAGGAAACAAAATTAATCAAAGACATGGATCAAAGAATCTAACTGTGTGAAAGATTATCTTGCTAATTGGGGTGTGATTCAAAAAGGACAATATCTTAGTAGAATACACCACTCGATGGGATGGGCTTTATAAAATATTGAAATACGATATGGAAAGTTTTGAAGTGACTAAACTATCATCATGAAAACTGTGATATCCTAGAGTCCTTGATAAACAAAGATCCTAAAAGATTTGTCTTGGAACTGAGGTAGAACTCATTATAAAAAAAATGTGTAGATTGGTTTCTTAGCATGTAGAGAGCTAGAAATAGGATGGAAAAGAAAGATATATCATAGATTTATTGCCCATGTCTTGAGGAGAACATGCAAGATCAAGTGAGGAGGTTATTTTAGATGATAGACAATAAGGGCACCACTACAATTGTGGAGGTTATAGTAAAATGGTCACATTCATGAGAAAATGGTATACAAACACTTCTTTAGCATTTTGGTGTCCAGGGTAGGGGAGAGAAGGATTTGGCCACGAGGTTATTCCTTGCTTTATTGAAACCAAATATTCATCCACTGGCATCAAATGGTATTAATAGGATGGAGGAAATCCTAAGGGGGAAACACATAGTGGGAATATTTGACATTGAAGCTACAAAATGCAAGTTTGTCACTGTAAAGGCTCTTTAGCTTTTTTGTGAAGGAATTGTAAGGGGGTATATGGGTACTTTCACTTCTATCTCAATAATTATGGTGATATCCTTATACGAGAGTAGATTGTAAGGGTGAACAAGCTAGCCAATGGTATCATTACCTTAAAATATTGGAAAGCATAATTTATCCTCATAGAGAAATTATATATTTCGGTCATTATTATAATGAGAGCATTCCCCTTTGGAGATTATAAAATATTACAATATATATCTTTGTTTGAATATATATAACCACAATGAAAATGTAACCTAATAAGTAACCATTATAAGTTAGAAAGTTGATCATATATGTGTATGTTGTTGTGTTGTATGTGTAATCAAAAGTAGACAAATGGTAACACACATATACATACAAATTTCATGACTATGGACAAATATATATCTTTCTATGAAAATCTATAAGTGCAATGAAAATGTAAGTTTTTAATCAAAGAATAAAAGTTACAAAGTTTGTCCTATATAGATGTTGATCTATTGTATGTGCAATGAAAAATAGACAAAGACTAACATAGTTTACATAAAATGTATGGTACTATGGTATGTTGTGTTTTGTTTCCAATCTAAACTTGAGAGCTACATACACTATTTCATGACTGTCTATATATATCTATATATATGTATAGATATATATGCATATATATACATATATATCTGCCTATGAATATATATAAGTACAAATAGGGCCGGTATTGGCATGGTGTGATGGTTTATAGGTGGAATTGTTGTTCTTGCCACCAAGGTTCAAACCCCGTTGGGGTGGTATTGTTGAATGGTTGTATCCGCTTCATAGCTCCAGTCAAAAGCATTTACCCCTTGAATAAAATATATATATATATATATATATATATATATATAAGTACAATGAAAATATATGTTGATAAGTAAAGAATAAAAGTTACAAAGTTCATCCTATATATGTATGTTATTATGTTGTATGTGAAATTGAAATTAGACAAATACTAACTATGGATACAGAAAAAGTAACCCTTCTACTTTTTCTCATGTTTAGGGCCTCTTGGTGATTTTGGCTTGATTTTGACTAGATTTAATGTTGTAATGTGGTCAAAACATTCACATTAAATTTATTATGTTGTATATAAAGAGTTGTAACAAACTTTTGTGCTTTTCTAGGCTTGTCGTCACTAATTTGACCATTTCTTATGTTTAAATGACCCCTTAATACATTTTCTGACCCTACTTAAGTGTGTTATAATCCCATTAAAAATCATTTAATGCACTTTAATTCTAGACACCCAGTAAAATTTCCCTAGTGGGACCAAGTTGCCACCTAGAGCGACTTAGTCCCACTGGGCACAAAAATCAAAATTATTTTAATTTTTTGGCAGGATTTTATTCTCTTAACCTTGAGGTCGGCCTATGATGTGTTATTTTTAGGAAATATTGTAAAATCAAGTATAAATAAAGTGTTTTCCTCTCATTTTTTACCCCTATTCATCTAATAATTCATTCTCAAGTAATTCATTCATTCTCAAACAATTATCAAGCATTCTAGGCGCTATCAAGTCTTAATTAGAGCATCCATTTGCATATCTTCATATTTCTACATCAAGGGTTTGGTGAGTTGTATCGTTGCATGTTGTTTATTCATCATTCTCTCACTATTTCATTTCATTTTCAAGGGTTTGATTACCAAATTGGGGTTTGACCAAGGAAAACTCCTATTCTCTAACCATTAACCCTTTTTCCCTCTTTGCATGTGTGTTTTGCAGGTCTTGTATGAAATTTTTTCAAAGAGAAAGGTGTTAAAAGTGTTCAAAAATCCATCAAAATCATTCAAGTCAATAAAGCCCTAAGTGAAGCTTGGAGACCCTTTTCAACCCAATTTCTACATAATCAAAACCGGACACCTATCAGGAAGAGAATTCCAAACCGAGAGCTATAGGTTCCTGTCCCAAAATTCCCAAAATATGAAGGTGAACTAAGTCACCATCAGTGGTGAATTAGTCCCACTACTAGGCCTGAGAAATGGTTTCTACATTTCTAGATACCCATTTGGCTGAAACCTATTCTGGCAGAATCCCCTTGAAATAGGACTAAGTTGCCCAACTTGGCATAAGTGTCCTAGTTGGATTCAACAACAAATTTTTCAAGATTCCAGAGCCTCTTTGCATCATATTTCAATTTCTAGGTGCACCTCTCCAGTCTTGTTCATTTTTGTTATTGTTTACTTGCATTCTTAGGTCATTCTCCATATCACAATGTGTTTTCAAACAGCTTGTATTTCATAGGTTTTGCATTAATAATCATTATCTTTTATCAATTCATTGCATTTAGACATAGAATTTAGGAATATTTCATTTATATTTCTATTGATTTTGAGTGGGACATTACGCATTCTAGCCCTTCTCTCTCCTTTGAGGTGAAAAACCCTAGAAGTGTTAGAGAGCATTAGGGTGCCAAAATCTTTGTCCACATTTTGTTGAACCCAACTTTAGAACATTTTACTTCTAATTTAAAGTGCATTTACATCCTAGGAATAGCTTGCATCAACAATGCATTAGGTTTTGCATTGTTTTGCATTTTAGAGTTTTTAAAAATTACATTAGTGAAAATCTCATATAGCTTACATTTTTGCATTGCATTTCATTCAAAATTAAAAAAAAATTGCATTTTCATATTATACCTGCATTTGAAAACTTAAAAATCATAAAATTTCATTTAAAAATTATGAAAAATCTCAAAAAAATCACAACCTGGACTAATTTTCCACACTGGGAAACTTAGTCCTCTTGCACATTCTACATAATATTTTTTGTCATTTTTTAGAGCATTTTATGCATTTTTGTTTTCTGTTATTGTATTTCTGTTATAGTTTCTAGAATTGTAGTTATCAACATTTTATCGCTCTTACTTTACATTGAATTTGCATTCACCCACATTTAGAACCCTTTGCATGAGTAGGTTATCTAATGCTTCCACTCCTAGTATTGCAACTAGTACACTAGGAATGGATACTACCTTTAGCAACTATTTTCCTTCCAATAACATGCAAGTTGACACACAAAATTATCACATCCTGCAAGACAAAATCATTAACATTCATGAGGATTTAACACACCTTCAACATCAAGTGTGTCTTGAAAAAATTTCAACCACCGCAATTCCTGCCATAGAAAATATCCATCACATGCTTGAAAGTGAAGAAGACTTGGATGTTATGAAACATATAGTTAAGATATATCAAAAACATGTTCCTTCCACCTCTAGTACATCTCAACTAGCAAACATTGTGGTTAGCTAAGGAGGCCCTCACACTCCTCCTTCAACAGTAGCATCCATACCTACCTATACCACTCCTCAAGTCACAACAACAATGCAACAATTTAGTAATGTGATTCCTTCCTCGACTATTCCTACTAGCATTCCTAATTCCTATGTGGCATCGCATGTTCTATCCTCTTCTACCATACCATCTATAAGCATTCCCTTCACTTTCCCTACCACTACATACACTCCATCACCACTTTCCCTTCCACCTCATACCACTTACACCAACCCTTTCATAACACAACTATTCCAAACCATCTCCTCTATGCAAAAAGAAATATCCACCATAAACCAAAATTATAATGGACCACCCATCTATTATGTTCTAAGCAGCCCACTATCTTTGGAAATATTGTGAACACTGATGCCACAAGGAATAGAGATGCCTATATTTGAGAAATATGGAGGGAAAGGAGATCCTTCTAACCATGTTAATGCTTACACCACCTTATGTAGTAACTTTGTCTTAGGACTCTAAAAGACACTACCTTCGAATGATTTTCATCCTTACCAAATAATTCAATTTGTTCATTCAATGAACTAGTTGATGCATTTATAAATCATTTCCAAGTACATATGAACCCAAAGAAGACCTTTGTTGATTTGATGAGATGAAAGCAACATGAAGAAGAAAGGATAATTGATTTTAGCTCATCCTATCAATCACTTTATTCTCAAATCGATATTAAGATTCCTAATCCACATCTTCAAAAGATGTTTATAGAAAACTTGCAACTTCAGGACAAACTCACCATGATGAAATTCCCCTCCTTTATGCACTCGTGTACCGCCCTTTGTGATTATCACAATTTGGTTAGTAGTCATGATGCAAAATCTACATCTAGCCGAACTAAGAAATCTAAGCATGCCAACCAAAATGATTCCCAACCATTCAGAAAGAAAACCAAAGGGTTCTTATAGTTTAACCCCCCTCAACAACCAACTCAACCTATCAACAACCAAGTAGCAGCTATTAAAGTCGTGATACCTTATAGTTATGGAGATCCAAAAAGACAATTCACACCTTTGCCAAACACCCTTCATAACACAATGTCCCAACTCTTACAACAACAAATGATTACCTTACCTGTCATTAAAGCACCTGATCTGACTAAGCCTTTACCTCCAAACTTTAAATCTAATGCTTATTGCCATTTTCATAGACAAAATGGACATGACATGAAAAATTGTAATTGTCATAAACATCTCGTGCAAAACCTCATTAATTTTGGTTGTCTCTCCATTGTAGGTGTTAATGATCAAGGAAATTAGTCTGTTGCCCCTCCAAATAAAAATTTACAAATTTTTACTAATCCAATGCCTAAACACAATGTTTAATTTTTCAAAGCTAGTGAAACTCCAAAGAATGATGTGATGAATGTTCATATATATGTTGCATATCTTGATCCCATTCCACATACTCCCACTATTAATCCTATGGATGAAATGGTAGGTGCGATAGACATTATCCCTCGTAAGGGCCAACCTAAGAAATATCTTGATATTACCTTCTCCTCTAAGGACATACTTAACAATCTCCCTGATGGTCCTCTTTACATAGCTGACTATATTTATGATAAGCCCACTAATGGGATACTCATAGATCTCACTTGTCGAGAGAACCTGATCGCCAAGGAATTTTTGGTGTTACATGATCTTTATCAAGATTATTATTATAAACCGACAGCATGGCTCAAAACACACAATGGTTTTTCTTTCCCTATGATAGGATCAATCTCCCTTCCATTACAAATAGGACCAAAAACATTGGATGTCACATTCTCCATCATCTCGCAGTCATACCACTTTCATTTAAGGCTAGGCCATCCATGACTTCGTTCAATGAAAGTTGTCCCTTTAGTCATACATAAATACTTAAAGTTTCCCTTTGAAAATGGCATATTCACTATTCACCATAGTGGCTTTAACATTTTGTCTTCTAAAGGAAACTTTTCCTTAGAAGCTTTTTGGCCTAATCCCATGGAACCTATAATGTCTCATAAATACCTTTTTTTTCATTGCTTACCAAAAATTTAAAGCGAAGAAAATTACAAAATTGTCTCTCTACAACATGTCCCCATCCACTTCTGACACTCCTATCCTAGATGAAACAATGCTTCAACCCAAACAAGAACCAACCAATCAAACTCAACCAATACCCAAAACCTCCCTAACATCATCCAAGTGGCCATGAGACAATGATAACAACTTTGTCATGCCTCCTATAAAACAAGTTTACAAAGCAAAGGAGAAAGTGGATGAAAAACCTCCCTGGTTCCTTCTATTCCTCCTCTTAGGGGAGAAAAGAAACACAACTCACTCTTTCACAAACATAACTCGACAATAGAATCAAATGAAAAAGAGGAGCTAGGGAGCGTAGGCATAGGCATCATGCCCTTGCCTATAAGTTACAAGACAAAGAAAACAAAGAAAATCAAAATCTTCCCTTGACAGAAGCAATGCATGATGACCCTCCTCCCCAATCACAACAAAACGATCCAATACAACAACCACAATAAGAGGTACACCCTTCATTGGACATTATCATCTGTCCTCTTGTTGTGATTAATCTAGACAATGACGATGAGATTACTAAAATTGACAAAGAGGTGCATAATGATTTGAACACATTACTTTCCTCTTCCATGAGCTTAATTGGAAAATATCCTACAAAGAGTGTAGAACCTGGTGCTTCCCCTAGTTTAGCACTTGCATTTATCCCTCTGGTTAGTTTCTCACCCTCAACATATCATGAACATGACTGGGAAGCAGATGACTTGCTCG
Source organism: Sequoia sempervirens (assembly GCA_007258455.2). Classification (NCBI taxonomy): domain Eukaryota; kingdom Viridiplantae; phylum Streptophyta; class Pinopsida; order Cupressales; family Cupressaceae; genus Sequoia; species Sequoia sempervirens. Next base: position 11,165 of record VDFB02344152.1, read on the forward strand.
ACAGTTGACCTATATTTTCCTTACTAGTCTCTTTTACATTTTTTTTCTTTTATAAGTTTTCATGTGTGTATCATGTTCCCCTATGATGTTTTGTTTGAAGTTCTCCTTCTCTTTGTGACATTCTTCTATTTGTACCTTCATTCTTCTATGTGTTGTACATCGATTTTTCCTTTTTCTTTTTCTTGTGTTTTCCTTTTGGGGATGATGCAAGGCATTGAGACCGAAATGTCTCTTTCATGTTGACCCAAAAGGCCTCTTTTATTTTTCTTTTCCTTTTTCTTTTTCTTGGGTTTTCCTTTTTGGTATGATGCAAGGCATTGAGACTAAAATGTCTCTTTCATGTTGACCCAAAAGGCCCCATTTCTTTTTCTTTGCCTTTTCTTTTTGTCTTTTTCTTGTTTTTTCCTTTTGGGGATGACACAAGGAATTGATACATTCATGTCTCTCATGTTGACCCAAAAAAAAAATCATTTTCTTTCACCTTTTCATTTTCATTTGGCTTGTATTTTCCTTTCGAGGATGATACAAAGTGTTGAGACATCCAATGCCTCTTCCATGTTGACCCAAAATGATCTTTCTTTTTCTTTTTTTTTCACTCTCTTTGTGTCATTCTTCCAATTCTATGTATTCGAGGAATAATGACAATTCTGATCTCTCTAAACAACATTGCAGCAAAGAACATACTAACCCCAAATCCATAGATCCCTTATGTGTTTGGTGTTTTCATTTTGGGGGCAACCCATTCCTTTTTATTTTTCCTTTCCTTCACATGATGTAGCCTTACTCGGAAACATATGACTTGGCATAGGGGATTTCCAAGTTGACTCTCATGTCTTCTTTCTTTTTGGAATTTTTCATTTGCTACTTTAAAGTAATTACTCACAGTACGGTGTGCAACAATTCCTTTAAAGTGGGCGCATACATTGGAATTATTCATTTTGCATTTTTTTCCTTTTTCTTGGTTCTTAGTGCAACCTTGTTACTTCATACGATGTGTTTGTTGCTTTGTAGATGACATTGGGTGTAGTGTCCTTCATGAGTGTGATCTATCTTAGCATATTACATTCCTCTTAGTGGCTTGATGCAACACACTACATCCCCAAGTTGTGAATCTTCTATTCTTTGATCGGTCCTCTCTTGGAGATGTTAGGTACAATGTTCCCTAAGTTAAAGACCTTGCATGAACTAAGAAAGAATCCTTTGAACATTTTTTGCATGTTGAATTTTGCATTTGTTATATGGCCACCTTGCATAACACAACTTACATTCCTGTAGTACCATTGTGTTTGTTCATGAGCTCCAAGTATATGAAGTTTTTCTTGTCTCATGAAGCTCAAAAATTCATTTTCTTTTGTGCCACCTTATTAAAGTTATCAAGAGGTATAACTTTCATATGGTTGAGTGGGAAGCCCATTTTGAGGCATGACTTTCCCCATAGCCACTTGCATGTGTGTGAGTGCATACCATCCATGAGTGTATGTTTCTCAACTTTTGGGCCTTCTCACCCAACGAACAACCATGAGTTCTGTCACCTCAAAGTGAGTACACATTTTTCTTTCTAGACAAACATCCTAGATCTGATCCACAATGGGATGGAAAAATGATCGAAGCTTGATCTGACTCTCTCTTCCCTTCTCCATTTACATCACTCTCATGTGTGTTTCTTTGTGCTCATGTTTAGTTTTCCATGGGATCTTTATCCTAGGGGCTTGATCATCCCTCTTGATTGTTGTTGTCTCATCTTGCTAGCATTAGTCCATTGAAACTCCTCTTGCTTGCATTTTCAGCTACTTTAGTGTGATTTTGAAGCAGGTTCATCCTCTCACTAAAGTGGGGGCTAACTGTGGACACAGAAAAATTAACCCTTCTACTTTTTCTCATGTTTAGGCCCTCCTAGGGATTTTGGCTTGATTTTTCCTAGATTTACTATTGTAGTGTGTTCAACATATTCACATCAGATCTTGGACCCTTGCGAATCATTAGGAATTCTATGATGTCTTGTAAAAGTGTTGTGAAGTATTGTAACCCACTTTCACACTTTTCTAGGACCTTTTTATTATAATTCACTTGAATAACCTATTTGTATCACTTACCAAGTCTTATTTCAAAGTGTTGTAAATATTTGTAACAAACTTTCACGCTTTTCTAGGCTTGTCATCACTAATTTGACCCTTTCTTATGTTTAAATGACCCCTTAATACATTTTTGGGCCCTACTTAAGTGAGTTTCGAAGAATAATCCCATTAAACATAATTTAATGAACTTTAATTCCCAACACCCAGTAAAATTTCCCTAGTAGGACCAAGTCACCACCTGGGGTGACTTAGTCCCACTAGGTACAAAAATCAAAATTATTTTAATTTTCTGGCGGGATTTTATTCTCTTAACCTTGAGGTCAGCTTGTGATGTGTTATTTTCAAGAAATATTGTAAAATCAAGTATAAATAAGGGGTTTTCCTCTCATTTTCACCCTCATTCATCTAATAATTCATTCTCAAGTAATTCATTCATTCTCAAGCAATTATCAAGCTTTCTAGGCACTATCAAGTCTTCATTGGAGCATCCATCTACATATCTTCAAATTTCTACATCAAGGGTTTGGTGAGTTGTAGCATTTAATGTTATTCATTCATCATTCTCTCTCTATTTCATTTCATTTTCAAGGGCTTGATTACCAAATTGGGGTTTGACCAAGGCAAACCCCTATTCTCTAACCCTTAACCTTTTTTTCCCTCTTTGCATGTGTGTTTTGCAAGTCTTGTATGCATATTTTTCAAAGAGAAAGGTGTTAAAAGTGGTCAAAAATCCATCAAAATCATTCAGGTCAACAAATCCCTAAGTGAAGCTTGGAGACCCTTTTCAGCCTAATTTCTGTAGAATCAAAACTAGACACCTATCAAGAAGAGAAGTACAGACTGAGAGCTGTAGGTTCCTGTCCTAAAATTCTTGAAAGTTGAAGGTGGACTAAGTCCCCATTAGTGGAAAATTAGTCCCATTTCTAGGCCTGAGAAATGGTTTCTGCATATTTGGATACCCATTTGGCTGAAACATGTTCTGACAAAATCTCCCTAAAACAAGACTAAGTCGCCCAGCTTGGTGTAAGTGTCCTAGTTGGCTTTAACAACAAATTTTGTAGGATTCCAGAGCCTCTTTTGTATCACATTCTAGTTTCCAAGTGCACCTCTCCAGTCTTGTTCATTTTTGTTATTGTTTACTTGCATTCTTAGGTCATTTTGCATATCACAATGTGTTTTCAAAAAACTTTCATTTCTTAGGTTTTGCATTAATAATCATTATATTTTATCAGTTCATTGCATTTAGACATATCATTTATTCATATTTCATTTATATTTTCATTGATTTTAAGTGGGGACATTACGCATTTTGGCACATCTCTCTCCTTTTGGGTGAAAAACCCTAGAAGTGTCAAAGAGAATTAGGGTGCCAAAATCTTTTTCCACACTAACATAGTTTAAAAAAATATATGGTGTATGACCTATAAATTCAATTTCAAATCTGAAGGATAAAATATAAGTAGCAAGATTCACAATCAAAGATCACAACAATAAAGAAAATAAGGTAAATTAATTCAAATAGAAATGAAAACATGCAAGCATTGAAACACACAATTTACCCTAGCATAACTCCATTTCTCTCCTCTATTCACCTTGGAGAATGGTGTAATTAGTTCTTTTCTCTCAAATATGGTATAAGCACAATAGCTTAAAAGCACCTGCAAAATACAAGTATAGTTTTCCTACATGATTTGAGATGAAAAAGGAATGATAGGATGGTTTTATTTATAGATTTTTGGTAACACCAATTGATTATCAAGATCAAATGAGAGACTAAAAAGAATCAAGGTTGTAGGATTGGTGAGAGGAATTTATTGATTGTTAACTGACTACATGATTTTAGTTAATAGGATTGATTGGATTGTTAACTTGGACTGGCAATTAGTGAACTGAATTGATTGTGCAGTGGACTCAAAGTGATTGGGAGTGAAGTGGAATTGATTGATGAATGGAATAAATAGATTGATTAGTGAGTTGAGAGTAAGTCTCATTCAACAGGTGAGGTGGAATTTGCATGAGTTTTTAATAATTAAATAAATTTAATTATTATTTACACATGCAAGGTTGAATTTAATAAATAAAATAAATGATTTTATTTATTTTGGATAATGTTGAGAGATAAATGGATTAATTAAATAATTACAATAATTATTTAATTTTGAAGATGGGAAATAGATAATTAATTAAATAATGATAAATTATTTAATTAAACTTCGAATAGAAGAATAATTAGTAAATTAATTAAATAAATTAAATATTTAATCAATGTAGATGAATAGTGATGAAATAGATATTTAATCAAATAATTCAAAATTATTTAATTAACTTGAGAAACTTGCTTCCATGTCCATAGATGAGAAACTTTCTTTCACTGGCGTATGGATGGGATCAACTTCAATTTTGGAATCATGGAAATAGATAATGGGATCTTGATCAAGGATATGATGAGATGGGAGGATTTGAATAACTTTATCTTGATCCATTTTAGGGACTTCTAATTCATGCTTTGGATAGTGTCCTTGACATAATCGGATTTTGATAATGTGGTAGGAATAAAGGACTCTTGGATAGTCTCAATATGTTGGCATGGTGGTAATATAATTTGAATAGGAATATCCAGAGTGGGCATGATGGATGATCGGATGGATGATGGTGCTTGGTCTAAAATTTAATGATTGTAGATTGGATCTGTATCCAATAATTGATTATCTATTATGGATAGCCCTTGGTGAAATTCCTAGAAGGTGTTATTATTGGATGAGCTATTTGAGGGGGATGAAGTGGATTGATGTTGCAAAGGTTCCATGGATGAGGGAATGACAAGTGAGATGGAGGCTTATTGTAGGAACACTTCTTTAATATGTCCTATCACAAATTCAAATGAGGTGGATATGTTATGACCATTGCTAGACATAAGTAAATGGTTTTGATCATGCTTGAGAAGATTATCTTGATGTATGCTTAATTTTTCACTATGTGATCCATGGATATTATTAATGTGATTATTTTGTGATGTATTTTCAAGATTATCTTCAATAATGATGTCTCTCCTATCAATAATATCTTGAATAAGATTCTTCAATTTATAGCAACCTTGAGTGGCATGTCCCTTTTCTCTATGATAGTCATAAAAAATTGTTCTCTCCACCATACAAGTTTAATGTGTAGTTCATACTATCTAATCTCTAGGAGTGTGACCATGTTTTCTTGAACTAATTTCTAAAGTGTTGATTCAGTGGGTTCTATGTATGGTGTGTATTTCCATTCGGTGTTGTTTTGTTTAGGAGGTGCTCTTTGTGTGTTATCTTGAAAATTTGTTGAGATTTGAGTGTTGTTTGGTGCTTGTATGTGTAAGATGGGTTGAGTATATTGAGTCATCTTGGCATCAACAACACCGTTATTAATGAAATTTTTATTTTTATTCCAATAATGAGATTTTTCATTTGAATAGTCTTTGTTTTCTTTGAATATTTTAAAAATTCCTTTGGAAATTAGGGCTTTCTCAATAGTAAGCCCCTTCTCGATGACTTCATCAAAAGACTTTCTACATAGAATTTTCAAGTGGAACCCTACTTTAGTGTTCATGTTTTGAATGAATATTTCAACTAATTGTTTTTCTAGGATGTGACATAGACTCTTAGCAAGTTTTGCCACCTTTGCAAGAAGGAGGAAAATGTTTCTCCATTATTCTATTTAGTGGTACATAATTCAATCATTATTGTTTCATGGTCCATATTATAGGAGAAATGTGAGACAAACTTCTCAATTAATTCACTAAAGGTCCTTATTCCAATAGAGACTCAAGAAAACCACTCCATGGCTTTCCCTCCTAGTATTCTTGGGAAGAGGCACATTACATAAGTATTGTTATGCATAACCTCTAAAAAAGCTCCATAGAACTCTATCATGTGATCGTGAGGATCTCCCTTTCATTTGTACTTATCAAATTTTGACATTTCAAAGTGATGCAATAAGAGTGGCATAAATAAAGTCTTGTCAAATGGGTAGGGGAATATGTCCTCAAATGGGTAGGTCTTTTTGGGTGACCCCATGTGGATAATGGCAATTTTTTGTTACAAGTTTTGGATTGGAATCCCTATATTGTTGGGATTTGTTGTCGATGGTGCATTAATCGTATTGTAGGTGAATGTGAGATGTGATGTTTCTTGACCTTGGATGAAGTTTGATGGTGATGGATTTTGATGAGTGTCCATTATGGTTTTGGGGATTGTAAGTATGACCAAATGTGTTGGGATTAGTATATTGTTGTGAATGATGTCGGTATTGTTGATGTAGGTAGTTGGGGGGATTATTATTATATTGTTGATGGTGAATATTTGGATGATATGGGTGTATGTTAAGGTTAGGGTTATATTTGATATGTTCATATTTTTGTTGATTGTGTGGATGTATGTTAAGATTAGGATTGGATTTGAAGTGTTGATAGTTTTGTTGATTGTGTGGATGTATGTTAGGATTAGGGTTGGAGTTAATATGTTGATATTTTTGATAATTAGGTTCTTGGTTGTTTGATACATGGTTATAAATGTTAGATGTTTGTGGTTGGGAATTATGGGATTTGTATTGAGGGTTTTGCATTATTTGTTGGATTGGGGATGTTAAGATTATTTGGTGGAGGTTGGTGGTGGTATGACAAGTTGTTGTTGGTGTTTTATTGTTGGTCACTTTTTACATTAATGTTTGAGTTACGTGAAGGTGTGTGAGCATGATGCAGATCAACCATGGACATGGGAGGGATAGTTTGACTAGACGTAGTGTTGTATAATAGGTTAGTGATGTGTGTAGAATATCTGGGAGCCTGAGTGTGTATGGGTGGTAAGGTGACTTGTGTGGAATTAGTAGGCATGGTGGTTTGTGGGATGTTTGTAGGAATTTGTGAAGAGTTGTTGGGTGATTTTTTAGGGATTTGAATAGTGAGATTGGGATTCAATTGTAAGGAAGGTGGTATGGAGTTATTGGAATTGGTTTCCCCCAAGGTCAAGGATGGAATGATATTAGTGATATTTTGGATATGCATTATGTTGAATATTGGTGGTAGTTTAGGCCCTTGTTGGGAAAGCAACAAAAAGTATTGGCTAGGGTTGGCTATTAAGATTGTATCAACTAATCTCATTACATTAGCATCTTGTTGGGCTTCAACCAAATTTTTAGGTGTTATATCCTTTACAAACCCATCAGTTTTTGTACTATCATTAGGACTTAATGGGGGTGATCCATACATGTGTTGGAGTTCAAGGTTTTTATCTTGGAAAGGATTTTTGTATGTGTTTATCATGTTGGGATGTGGGTCTTGCATAGTGGGATTTGGGAGTTGCATGTCGGGATTTGGGAGTTGCATGTTGGGATTTGGATGTTTCATGTTGGGATCTATGTGTTGCATGTTGAGATTTGGATGTTTCATGTTGGGATCTATGTGTTGCATGTTGGGATTTGGATGTTGCATGTTAGGATCTAGGTGCTACATTTTCTTTTTGATTTGAGACCTCGTTTGTACTGGAATATAAGAGAGAGTAAGACCTTTTTATTTGAGTGAGTTTTTTTTTAATGGATGAATGAGGTGGACAAGACCAAGTATCACTAGATCTTAGGGTTTTATGATCAATATTTGGTTAAAATGTTTTAAACTTTGGACTAGACTTGTGAATCCAAAATTCAAAAAATTTGGGATGAGGGTTGAATAGGTTAACTTGGATGCTCTTAAGTCACACTACCCATAGATGAACTAACCTAATATTCTTTCTTGAGAAGGAAACCTTTGAAGGGAAAATATTAAACTAGTACAAATAATGGGAGATGCCAAAGATCTAGATAAACTAAAATGAGTATAATCCTTATGTGTGGATGATTGGATAAACGATGGTAAACTTACGCTAAGCCCAAGTTTAGATATGGTTTGAAAGATTATAAATGAAGGTGTAATGGGATATGATCAAATCTCATGTTCACCTTTTTTATGCTAATCAATTGTGTGTCTATAGGTCTATTTGATAAGACTAGATGATTTGGTAGTAGTAAGCCCCTATTAATAGAGCAATTACACTAGAATACAAAATAATTGTGCAACAATAGAGAACAATTGCATCAATGAAAAATTCAATTATGGGATCCTAAGCTAAAATGGATGAAAATTTTGGTTGCAAGATAGAATTGATGATATGGTAATTAAAGGAAATTGTGCCACTTTATGCAACAAATACACCTATATAAGAAGAAATTGTGCAACCTTGGGGAAAAAATGTGCCACTCTAGAACAAAAATGCACACTTATGTTCAATAGTTGCACCAAGCAGTGTGACAAATGCACCAACTAGGATGTCAATTACATCAAAGGAGGACAAATGTGATAGAGTAGAATAAATAGAACAAACTAATGTTCAATTTAGGACTATACAATGGGTATGTAAAGGTCACAAGTTGTTGAACCTATATGAGGAAAAAATGCACACAAGTTTGTAGCTAATGCATGTAGGTTTGCAACAAATTTGCACAGGTTTACATCAAATGCATACAAGTTCTCAATAGATGTGCACAAGTTTTCAAAAAATGCACATAGGTTTAAATAGATGTAAAATTTTGACCTATGACTAACTTTTTGGTGTTTTAGGACTAAGGTGCATGAATTGATAAGTAATTTGTAAGGTTCAATTGTGCTATTTTGACTAGTTGTTGGTGTAAATTGAGTATATTGAGAAAATTTTGTCAAGAAAACACCTCAAATAGTATACAACATATATGACTAGCACTAGGGTAATAGGATGATTTCACGAGTCTTCTTCAACAAGAGAACGCTATTTGGTATAACAGGTATGAACAAGAAACCACATCATATTGCACAACATATTTAGTGATAAAGGTTTATTGATTTAATAGAGGCCCACCATGTCAGAGCATTAATACCTCTAATTGAATGGGTAACTAGGGTATGATATAGCCATGTACCACCTTACCACTCCTTTCCTTATAATGGAATTGGTCCAACAAGGAAATTTTCCCCTCAACAAGAGTGAACTACATGGTGATTAACTCTATGCATGATATTGTACACTGCACTCTACTAAACCAATGATTGATGATATTGAAGGCTTCTAAAAAAAAGGTGTTTAGTAGTTATGAGAATAATGGATCCATCTGTGGATGCCCGAGTTGAGGGGGGTCTTCCCTCTTCTCATCACCTATATAAGTCTCGACGGACCAAGGATCTTCAAGCTTGGCTTAAAGGACATTGATCACACCTAGAAGTACAACTTTCATTTCCCCCCTTTATATCCCAAAGAAGGCCTCTCTACTGAAATAAATAGTTATGGTGCTACTTTTGTTTCCCAAGATTGTTCTTAAGATTCATGAGGGAAGAGCATATTCAGACAAACACACCTTAGGTGAACAAACATATTGAAAAATAATGATGTTTTTGATCTCCATGATCACATGTAGTGTAAGGAGAGAGCATACACACCACTATCCTATCAAACATGAAAATAAATTCTTTTTAGGGTACCCAAATTCAATTATGAGTTCAATTTTAACCTAAATTCAAAATGAAATTTGTATTTTTTAGTTTTAAACCCAAATCAAAAAATGATAGTTGTCTTGTTCAATTTTAAGAACACCAAATTGAAAGATGAAATTCGACATGTTCAATTTTAAAGCACCAAATTGAAATATGCAAGTTGTAGGTTCAATTTTAGAGTACCAAATCAAAATATGCAAGTTGTAGGTTCACTTTTAGAGAACCAAATCAAAATATGCAATTTGTAGGTTCAATTTTAGAGCACCAAATTGAAATTTAAGAGTCAATTTTGGAAGCCCAAATTGAAATGTGATAGTTCTTTTTTTGAATTTTAAACACTAAATTCAAAATCTAAAGATTGAAAAACCCTACAAGAACCCTTGTTAGAAATTTGCTCTATGTCTTCTCCCAATGTTTTCCACAAGTTGTTCACAAAAAGATTAGTAACCTTAAACCCTAACAAACAACAATGCCAAAGTAACTAAAAAGTGATTACATTCTCTATTGGATGTTTCCAAGTTTTTATCAATTGTGTGCAATTTTCTAATAGTTGTGCATAAGTCCTTTGCAATTGTACATAGGTTTCTATCAATTGCACAACTTTTCACATACCATAAGAAAAAGCAGAAACAAAGCCAAAAAAACTATTTTAAAGGGTTAGTTTATTAGTCCAATATTAGAAAACACCAAATCAAGGTTATCAATCTAGAATTAAGCACAAATAAGCTTTAAAAACATATAAAAACTAGTAGAAGCAAGCGCACCTATATTATCTGCATATGTGCCAATCTGTGTAGCAATTGCACCCAAATTCCTTACAATTGCACCCAAGTTTATTGTAATTGTGCCCAAGTTTCTTGCAATTTCACAACTCTGCAAATGATTGTGTGAAAAGAACTTGTAACTTTAAAAAATCATCTAAATTTTTTTTCAAATATAAAGGATAAACTGTAAATAAAAATATTTACAATCAAATATCAAAACAATAAAACAAATAAGGTAAATTGATTCAAATAGAAATGAAAACATGCAAGCATTAAAACACACAATTTACCCTAGCATAACTCCATTGCTATCCTCTATTCACCTTGGAGAATGGTGTAATTAGTTCTTTTATCTCAGATATGGTATAAGCACAATAGCATAAAATAACTTGCAAAATACAAGTATAGTTATCTTGCATGATCTGAGATGAAAAATGAATGATAGGATGGTTTGATTTATAGATGTTTGGTGACACTGATTGATGGTCAAGATTAGATGAGAGATTGAAAAGTATTAAGGTTGGAGGATTGGTGAGAGGAATTGATTGATTGTTAACAACATGATTTCAATTAACAAGATTGCTTGGAATGTTAACTCAAATTGGAAATTAGTAGACTAAATTGGTTGCTCATTGAACTCGAAGTGAGTGGGAGTGAAGTGGATCTAACTGATGAGTGGATTGAATAGATTGATTAGTGGGTTGATAGTATATCTCAATCAACAGATGAGGTGGAATTCACATGAGTTTTATTAAATTTAATTATTATTTACATGTGTAAGGTTGAATTTAATAAATAAAATAAATTATTTTATTTATTTTGGATAATGTTGATAGATAAATGGATTATTTAAATAATTATAATAATTATTTAATTTTGAAGATGAGAAATAAATAAAGAATATTTATGGTTAAGAAATAAATAATAAATATTGTAGGTGGATGTGAGATGTGATGTTTGCTGACCTTGGAGGAAGTTTGATGTCGATGGATTTTGATGAGTGTATGTATGGTTTTTGGGATTGTAAGCATGACCAAATGTGTTGGGGTTAGTATATTGTTGTGAATGATGTTGGTATTGTGGATGTAGGTAGTTGGGGGGATTATTATATTATTGATGGTGAATATTTGGATGATATGGGTGTATGTTAGGGTTAGGGTTGGAGTTGATATGTTCATAGTTTTGTTGATTATGTGGATGTACGTTAAGATTAGGGTTGGATTTGATATGTTGGTAGTTTTGTTGATTGTGTGGATGTATGTTATAATTAGGGTTGGATTTGATATGTTGATAGTTTTGTTGATTGTGTGGATGCATGTTACAATTAGGTTTGGAGTTGATATGTTGGTAGTTTTGATAATTGGGGTCTTATTTTTTTGGTGCATGATTATGAATGTTAGATGTTTGTGGCTGGGTATTATGGGATGTATTGGGGGTTTTGTGCATTGTTTTTTGGATTGGGGATGTTAATATTATTAAATGGTGGAGGTTGGTGTTTTATTGTTGGGCATTGTTTATGTTAGTGTTTGAGTTATGTGAAGGTGTGTGAGCATGATGTAGATCAACCATGGATGTGGGAGTGATAGTTTGACTAGATGTAGTATTGTATAATAGGTTAGTGATCTTTTTGTATAATATGTGAGAGCCTGAGTATGTATGGGTGGTAAGGTGACTTGTGTGGAATTAGTAGAGATGGTTGTTTTTGGGATGTTTCCAAGAATTTTTGAAGAGTTGGTGGGTGGAATGTTAGGTATTTGAATAGTGAAATTGGGATTCAGTTGTAAGGAAGGTGGTATGGAGTTATTGGAATTGGTTTCCCCAAGGTTAGGGATGGAATGTTATTAGTGATATTTTGGATATGCATTATGTTGAATGTCAGGAGTAGTTTAGCCCCTTGTTGGGAAAGAAACAAAAATTATTGGTTAGGGTTGGTTGTTAAGATTGTATCAACTAATCTCATTGCATTAGTGTCTTGTTGGGCTTCAACCAACTCTTCAGGTTTTATATCCTTTACAAACACATCAATGTTTGGACTATTATTAGTGTTGAAAATGAAGGTAAGTATGTAGCTTAATAACTTTCTAAAACTATGAGATTGTAGATCTAATTAAGTATTCTTTATTACAATTCTTTGTGGTGATTATATGTTTATATTCATTTTACCATTTGTAGAAATAGACAGAATATTGTAGAAGAATAAGACCAAAAGATAGATGTGACACAACATATACCGTGGAGAAACCCTTTCAAGAAAAAAATCCACCACCAGAATCAATATTTCTTGTACTATTTAACCTTAGAACAAGATTACAATAATTCTTTATCAATCCTTGTTTGAGATGCTTCTTTTTCCTTCAACAATTCTTCTTCACAACCTACAATAAAATCTAATAAAACTCTCTTCAACTTGCTGCAATTTATAGACAATAATGAGCCTTGAAAACTCCAAAGAGTTTTCAATTGCAAAGCACAAAGCTTGCACTGAAAAACCTACACCTATTCTTTGCAAGTAGAGTTTCAATGTGTAACAAGAAGTTAAATCCAATATCTCCTCAATTTAGGTGCCCCAAACTGAACTCCTAACTAATCGTTGGTCAAGAAAATATCTTCCAAGCTTCTCCTCAAAGTTGGCACCCAAGAATGGGCCCACTTAACTCAACCTTGTAAATATCTTCTCATGCAAAAGGTGCTAACTCCAAGATGCCAACTTGAGCACCCAAGGTGGGTCCAAGTCAATATTTGTTAATAGAAACATATCTCTCCATCAATTCATGCAAACAATATGCATGATTGATCATCCCCACTTAACTGAATGTATCACCTATTATCTGTCATGCAACTCAAGTCATTAGTCATGCATTCCAAGTCAACTGAAGTCAACTAGAATTCAACTAAAACTAACTACATGCAACTGAAGATAAATGAACCATAACTTAACTTAACTGAACTAAACTAAACTAAACTAAACTCCACTCATGTAAATATCAATTCCTAACTTCTAGGATCCTTACATGCATTACTGAAGTGTTATCTTTCCTCTAAATAGTTAACTGAACTCAAGGTGGGTTCCACCTTCCATGTGGGTGCCCCATTTTCTCCTATTTTGTAGGAGCTCTTCTTGGGTGTCCCCACATGTTCCTATTGTGTGTGTGAATATGTGGAATAACTAAAAGGATAAACAAACACACTAATGTGACATTATATTAAAGAAAAATAATTAAAAGATAAACAAACTCTCAATAACAATAGTTTCCTCAATGATGTCCCATTGTCCTCTATCTCCAAGGATTTTTTGTAATTTTTTTCCTCTCAGTTGTTGTAAGCAGCAACTTGGCAAAATGACAACTTAGAGAATGATATTATGCAACATGCATGTCTATTGCTAAATGATGTGATATGATTAAGCTAAGATACGAAACTACGATAAATGAAATTAAAAAAGCTTATGCAAGACTATTCTATCATGATTATTATGCTAAATGATGAAGCTAAAATGCTATGCTAGGCTCAAGAAAATAAGATGGCTAAATGCTAGATATAATGCAACTATAGTAATTGCACTTAATTCACCAAACCCAGGATTCTTTTCAATGCACAAAGAGGTTGTATTCATAGGGTTTTGGAGGCAATAATCTAGTTGGAAAAGATCAATGGTTGATATTGAGTCTAGTAAGATGAACAATGAGAGATGGAGAAGTTGGAGAGAAAGATGGAGGCTAGAGAAAAAGAAGGAAGATGTTTCCTTCCCACAAAAACATTTCACTCAAAAATAGAGGAAACTTGCCATTTGTCAAGATTAGTTATGAGTTAGTTTTGGTGGTTGAAGATAATTCAACAATTAAATAATAAAATTATTTAATTTCATGTGACGTGGATTTGGAAACTTCTAATTAAATATTGAAAAATATTTAATTATGTGTGGAATATGGATAAGAAGTTTCTAATTAAATATTTAAAAATATTTAATTAAATGTGAGATGGCTTTTTAGAAGATTTAAAGATGATTTTATGATTTTGGAAAAAGAAGAATATTTAGAAGATTTAAGAGTGATTTTATGATTTTGGAAAAAAAGAAGAATATTTACTTTATTCAAAATAAAGAAATGTGATTTTTAGAAGATTTAAAGATGATTTCATGATTTTGGGAAGAAAAAAAATATATCCTTTTTAGATTTTATTAATTAAATAAATATTTGATTTATTTAATTAATGTTAAATTTATGATTTCATTAATTAAATAATATAAATTATTTAATTATCGTTAGAAGAATGAATAGAAATGATTTAATTAATTAAATAATATAAATTATTTAATTAACATTAGAGGAATGGATGGATTACGCATAGGAAGGGAATAAATGAAATTAGTCAAATAAATAAGATTTATTTAACTAACTAGATGAGGACATGGGTACCTAGCAAAAAACATGCTACAAGATGTCTAAATGATGTAATGTTGTGACAAGGTGTTGTAAGAGGACATTTTTGGGTGTCTACATTTTGCCCCTCTTTCAGATGATGAGATTTGTGTAGAGTAACATCATTTCAAAGAAGCTTAAGGTATGGCTAGAGTAAAATGGATGATGATGATGGAATGATGATGCCCCCTCGAGAGGATAGGTAGGTTGGAAAACATGGGTAGGCTCTCAAAATGAAAGGGATGGGTCAAGAACTAAAGATGAAGGAATGGATAGAAGAAGTGTATGATGCATTATGCTGCAATGAAAGTGAGCAACCATGATGTTTTATTTAGCACTAGATGTTATGCACCAAGGTGATGATGTGTCATGTGCCCCAGCATAATACAACCTTGTCTAGACATATGAGAAAGTAAACTTAGAGCATTAAATTCCTAATGCACAAAAGGTATCATATGACATTAGATGCAAAGGATAGCGCAAAAAGCTATTCAAACATACACAAGATATGAATATTAGCTGGAATGATATGGATTTGATACAAATGCAAGATAAAATGATATAACACACAAGCAAGCATGCACAAATGATTCAAAAACAAACAAGGTAGTGCCCATGTCAAGTTGTAAACCGATGACTAATTGATTAATGATGAAAGTGTTGTCATTGTGGGGAGTGACATATCCCTAGATCAACACAAGGATGACTAATAATTAACTGATTGACTTTGATTTGGTTTACGAAAAGATTATGATCAATACCATTGATGCAATTGGATAATTGGACAGGATTGATTGACTTGATTAGTATGGATTGATATGACTTGCATTTGGATTATTGCTTGAATCGATGCGATTGAGTTGATTGGATGAAATAATTTGGTTTGATTTTATTGCTTGGATTTTTGTTGGCTATATGATTTTTTTGTCTTTTTTTTAGGACCTTTTTGTATTTTTGAAATGTTTTGATTTTATTTATTTATTTATTTTTGGACTTTTGAAATGTTTTGATTTTTTGGAATTTTGACTTTTATAAAAAAAATTATTTTTGATTTTTTTTTTGGATTTTTGAAATGTTTTAGGGTGTCAATGGATTAAAATTTGGGTAGCCTTTGTGCTAGATACCAATTACAAGGGGAAAACTAAGGCTAGGTGCAAGGAGATAGATGGGATTAATGGATGAAAGGGTGGGTGATGGGATAAGGGATAAAAGGCTCATGATAGATGGATGGATAAAAAGATAGGTCATAGTGAATGGAATGGATGTATGCATCATAAGAGAGCAAGGATGTGATCTCCAAAGACTGTCGCATAGGAATAACATGCCCCATTCTAGGTACAATACTTAGGATTTTTCATGACAAAGCTTATGACATTAGGATAATGATAGTCTTGTTTGGAAGGATGAGGCATATCAAAAGATATTCAAAGCGTGTTTCAACACTTTGTCCCTATATCTTCATCAAGATTAAAAGGAGAAGGGTGGATAAGTGGACTCATTATGATAGGTATGTATGATGGCTAAGATGGTAGGTAGGATGGAAATGATATGACATAAAAATGATAGGTTGGATAGATAAGACATTGTGCCCCCAAGTGGAAGTGGCATAGAAGATCAACCTACACATGATGCCTATTTTCCAGGTTTTCATCATGGTACTTATCCAGGGTGCCTGTTTACCAAGTTTTCACCATTGGATGAAGGGATTTCTCTTTAATTTTCTTTTCTTTTCTTTTATTTTTACTTTTTGGATAGGAGAAGGGGAATATGGATAGGAGGGACTCAAGTGTCTAGTTCCATGAAAGGTGGTAGTCCCACTAGAGATGGATGTCATTGCATAGACTATGTTAAATGTCATTATGGTCATTGATGTTGGTAAGGGATGACATGAAAGGGAGATGGTGTAACGCCCCACCGTGCGAACCCCAAAGGAACTAATAACAACGGAACAATTTTTTTTTAAAAGAATATAATAAACATACTCAAGTATTCTAACATAACAATGTACTAAGTTGCACGACTAATTCCATTGGGGTACACGAGGTGACATTACTATTCTAACCCATAACAACGATAATAAGATAACAATAATTAATCAATTACGTAAATCTATTCATTCCCATTTCATCATTTAAATATCCATTAAACAATAACCATATTCATAACACAAGTACATATGACAACGAAAGATACTATAAATATATGAAGCATTTATATTACCACAGAAGTAACACAACTTAACACAACTATTACAAATGATCATTCCAGAATATATACATGGCCTGAATATACATTACATCCAAATGATAGTAAAATACAACTGTCTGAACATACATCTCAATAACCACATATACAATTTACAACAAGGTCATCCCAACACACGTGGGAGACAATACATCAATGAATACATTACATCTGAAGTATAACATACATCTGGTACAAAGAATTACTGGATCATCAACATCCGCCAAAAACCCTGCAATAAAAGATACATCTGCAACCAAAAAGGGAACCCAACGGGGTGCGAAGCACGTTCCACCCAACCACCCCCGTGCTGGGAGTAGACAAGGAAGGATCCCCGACCAAGCATGTCTAACAATAACACAATACTAACTCTAGACAGACAACTTAACATCAAAGACCACATAGAAAACTAAACAAAGATAAATCCAAAAGGCACAACAACAAACCACTTCAGAACATAACAACCAGTCATAATCCCAACATCAATGAAACTCAAGACATAATATCAAATACTACTTCCAACAATGACCAAAGACAAAACAATAAATCACTTCCAGAGGACTTTAGTAAAATAACACAAATAGAATGTTAGAGGAGAGTGTCATCGCATGGTTTCACATGGATTATCCAGACAACCTATCACAAGGTGCTGCCTCCATCTCTACATGGATTCTCTAGACAGCCAAGTAAAGGTGTCGCCTCCATCTATGGTTCTCCTGACAGCCTATCTCAAGGCGCCGCTCCATAGGGTTACTCATGCGGAGTCATTAACCTTCCATGAAGACAAGGCAATGACCTTGCCAACCACGGCCTTCTTAGTCCCCTTTAGTCTGTGATAGCACTATCAGGTGGACGAGGCTTCACAATTATCTTATTAGTGTTTAATTCCCACCCGTGGTTTATTACTTAAGTTATCACTGATTAATCTAACTCTACATGGGTTACCCTGACAACCCCTTTGTGCGCCGGCCCCCACTAGAGCCACTCTCTCTCTAGACACTCAACACAAACTATCCAGCCCAACAGATTGTATCCCAAGAAATATTAAACCAATCAAATGGATTCTTTGTGAGGCATAACCATCTCGCCATAACATAAGAAACATAACTACAACTGGTACAAACCAATAATAACTAAATCATAACCACGGTCAACACATAGACCAAACATCAAAATACGAGATCACAATTCATCTCAGATTCCCCACCTCTGGAAGCCCTTAAAATAACTTACGCTCCTATGAAAGATAAAACAAATCTAGGGCTATCCCATATGACTCAAAAGAACTACGAAGAAAATGCCACAATAGAAATAACGAATAGCTTCCAGAATAATAGTTATGTTTAATCAAAGCCATAAAACAATTACAATAAATTTCACCCAATAAATAAATCAATTTAATTATAATTACAAAATTTATTCCCAATTTTCTAATTAAACTACAATATTGCAAAATCCTAAAATTCTCAACTTACTTCCTAACATAACGGCATAAATAACTATTCAATATATATATACATATTTTTATGCCTTCACACGTATATAAAAATAAGATATATATATATATATATATATATTGAAACAAATATTTAAAATTAATTATCATATTACTCAATTAATTTATAAGTATTATATATATATATAAATAAACATATACATTAATATATATATATATATAAATAAATTTATATAAAACATAAAAAAAAAATGCATAAATAAAAATAAACGAAGTGCTTTTACAGACTGCACACATTGAAGGGCGAAGCCCACACAGCTTTCAACAATCGAGCGCACCTGTTGGAGCCAGAGGCTTTGGGTGGAGTACAGGTTGCTTCTCATGTGGGCAGCAGGGGCATATTGCGAGGAAGTGCCCTCAAGGGAACACTACAGGTTATAGTCAGGCACCAGCCACTTCTAAGCCGACAGTAGGTGATGCGGGTAGAGCTTATCAGATATTTGCGGGTTCAGCAGGACCCAAGTGATGAGACTTCGGTGACATGGGATAATGCATTCCATATTAGTGAGGATTATCTGTTTTGTTTAGTTATTGGCTTCTAGGAGTAAGCCATATTCTAGGGGGGGAGGATGTAATACCCCCATGTTTCTGATACTATTTGCTTCTATTGGTTTCTTTTGTGTGTTAGCATGGTACTGAATTGTGTTGGTGATTCATTCACCAACTTGGTGTGTGTGGATGCGTAGTTTAGTTGTTTGCTTCTTGTGACATTATTGGTATAATTTATGATACTCTGTGTGTTGATTGGATTCTTGTTTATTCAAATAGTTTTTCATTAATGTTTTATATGTCGATGTGATGATTCTATGGTGATCATGTTATTTGAATTCAGTATTATTTTATAATGCAATGGTTTAATAATTAGTTATGATGCAATAGCTAAGTAATCACGTTATCTTATGATCAATTTGGTTAGAAATGTTAGTTTGTCATTGATATTGTAATTGTTAGAATAGATTAGGTGAGAGGACAGTGTAGCATCACTCGTTCATGAGTGCCCTGCTACACTACAATTCCTTCTTACGATAGGATGTTTGATTATATATATATATATACATGTGCTACTTGACATTTATTTGGATGCAGGATTGCAGGAATAAGTCTTGATTCCACCTGCTTCGGCAGGATAGGGCGAGCAATAAATTAACCCAACAGGTAAAAATGTTGAAAAAGGGAGTAGGTTTGGAAGTGTCCCCGTCCCAAGTCCGTCGTCCTGTTGTACGTTGTTGTGTCATGACTGAAGTTTTTGTTCTCGTTGGTTGTGTAGTTTGATTGTTGAAGTATTCATTTTATTTATGGTTCATGTTTATTTAATTAACCTTATTTTATAAGATAATTGATTAAAGTTGTCTAGTTGTTTTGATTTAATTGTGAGTTAGTAGAATGTTAAATTTAAATATATAATAAATTAAAAAGTGATTTAATTTATTAAAAGAGTAAATAATTATTTTAAATTAATATTGTTGATAATAATTAAATTAAGTGAATATTGATAAGGATAATTAAATATTATCTTTTTATTAATATTAAATTAGAAAATCATGTGAGGATAATATCTTGATTAAATAAATTATTTTAATTAAAATTATAAATAAGTTGTGCTTTTAAAAGCTGGGAAAAGGACCAATAAGAAAAGGGGATTTTTGAGAAAAGAAAGCAGAAGAGCTTTATGGAATATTTATTTTGATTTATTATTTTTATGAGGAGATTATTCACACACAGGGGAAGTTTGTTCTGTAGTTTTTGGTTTGGTGTTTTCTGGGAAAATTTATTGTGGTTTTGGAAAGAAAAGATATTTTAGAAGAATATTGAAGGCAGAAGATCGAGAAAAGAGTTACAGGCAAGGATTCGGGAAGAGGCTATAGAAGGGATTCTTCTTCGAACGAAGGACTCCAGGTTTCATTCTTTAAATTTACTGTTATTTTATTGTTGTGTAAATAAAATCTAGTTGTTGAGTTTGAGAAATACATTCCTCTATTTTCTTTTGAAAATGAATCTGTGAATAGAAAACTTGATTGTGTTAAACCCTCGAACCCTCTGTAGGAAATTATAGTAGTACCTTCAAAAAATTCTTCAATGAAACTTAGTTTGGAAAATAACCTTTTGAAAAGAAAATCATTTTGATTGTGGGATGCACTTAAATACCAAATCTTTATTAAAATTATTGGAAAATCTGTTATTATATTAGATTTAATGGAAAATCTTTTGTTATATTGTCTATTGAAAAATCTATTTATCCAGATTATTTGTTTTAAATCTTTGATGTATATATATGTATATACTCCTATATATATATATATATAAACAAAATTTGATATACATATTTGTGTGACAATACTATTGAGTTATTTAAATACATTTTATAATTATTATGTACCTCTGTAA
The DNA here is from genome assembly GCA_007258455.2 of Sequoia sempervirens. Taxonomy (NCBI): domain Eukaryota; kingdom Viridiplantae; phylum Streptophyta; class Pinopsida; order Cupressales; family Cupressaceae; genus Sequoia; species Sequoia sempervirens. The sequence continues at coordinate 32,095 of VDFB02344152.1, forward strand.
TTTCATTTTATGATATTAGAATAAAAGTCATCTCTGTTGTAGATTTTATATGGAGGGTATTGAATATAATATATTTAATTAATTTCATGACTCTTTTATAATCTCTTCAGTATTTTTCCTATAAATTAAGTTGTAATATAATATATATATATATATCTAAATAATATGTTTTGGGCAAAACAAAATAAATAAATAAATATATTTATGTGTGTATGCTGGGTCGGGCCTCGGTTTCTGTGTATTGAATAAAATATGTATATTTTTTTTTAAAAAGAGAAAAAAAATATGTCTGAGTGAATTTGATTTAATATTGAAAATTCGTGTCTTTTCATAAAATATGAATTTAATATCTTTATAAAATAAATAAATAATAAAACAACCAAAAAAAAAATATTCTAACAATTACAATATCAATGACAAACTAACATTTCTAACCAAATTGATCATAAGATAACGTGATTACTTAGCTACTGCATCATAACTAATTATTAAACCATTGCATTATAAAATAATACTAAATTCAAATAACATGATCACCATAGAATCATCACATCGACATATAAAACATTAATGAAAAACTATTTGAATAAACAAGAATCCAATCAACACATAGAGTATCATAAATTATACCAATAATGTCACAAGAAGCAAACAACTAAACTACGCATCCACACACACCAAGTCGGTGAATGAATCGCCAACACAATTCAGTATCATGCTAACACACAAAAGAAATCAATAGAAGCAAATAGTATCAGAAACATGGGGGTATTACAGATGGAGTAGGTAGATGATGGGTTATGATGTGGATTATGGAGGAAAATAGTGGATTATGTAGGGAAGATATAGGACTTATATGGAACTTGTAGACACCGAAATCTGGTCTAGGCCTGCAATTTTAATATTCTTCATAATTCGTATTCTTCATGGTCATGATTAAATAATATCAATTATTTAATTATTCTTTATAGTCTTCATTTCTTCTATTAATTAAATAATCTTAATTATTTAATTAATTCATCTTAACATTAATTCTTCTATTAATTAAATAATTAATTATTTAATTAATTCATTTTAACATTAATTCAATAATTAAATAACAATTTTAATTAATTCTTCTTAATAATTTAAATAATCTTAATTATTTAATTAATTCATCTTAACATTAATTCTTCTAATAATTAAATAATCTTAATTATTTAATTAATTCATCTTAACATTAATTCTTCTATTAATTAAATAATCTTAATTATTTAATTAATTCATTTTAACATTAATTCTTCTAATAATTAAATAATCTTAATTATTTAATTAATTCATTTTAACATTAATTCTTATATTAATTAAATAATCTTAATTATGTAATTAATTCACACTTTTCTTTATTCTATCTGATTAATTAAATAAACGCTTTTTATTTAATTATGTTACTAATTAACCTTGTCCTTCTTGTCAAATTAAATAAATTCTTATTTAATTTACTCTTTATCATACTTCAACTATAATTAAATAAATTCTTTATTTATTTAATTATTCATTTAAATCCCTTCATCACTTAATTAAATAAATCTTATTTATTTAATTATTCTTTAAATATCAAATCTTGAATAAATGAATTATTTAATTCATGAATCCTATTTTAACACATTTCTCTATATTTAGATAATTGTGTGTTATCTAAGTATTCACTTTTACTCGACTCAAAGATATATTTAAATCGCTCAATTAACTCTTGATTTAATGTTTGAGCGGCTTTCTTGAGTAATCTCTTCGTCAAATCATTCAATCGTCTAGTGCTAACTCAATTGCGTGTACATGCATATTAATTAAACATTCTTATTTAATTAATTAAACCTTGTATGTGCATTTGAACAAGAGTTGCTTTAATCAATCTTCATCTTTGTCATGCAAATATAATTCTTTTGTTTTCGAATACCAAACTGGAAGATTAAATCATTTATTTAATCTTTAATTCTATTTCTAATTTATATCACTCATGTCATTACTGGCAGTTATCAGAATGCATGACTAATCAGTCGATCTCACCCGTCTGTTGATCTTTCAATCCAGGCCTGTCATTCGAATAATCAATTTTCTATAAATTGATCTGTCATTCTTCATTTCATTCTCTCAGAAAATCTTATGACTTTTGAGAGCACTTATCTTGAATCTTCGATGTTTTGCTAAATCACTATCATAGGCTATACTTGCATGAATTATTGAAAATCTGAGGGCAATTATATGACTACAAGCAAAATGGAGAAGGGCAATCGAGATGATTCATGGAAATACGTAGCAATTTGGTAAGATTGTTTCAGTTTGCTTACATTATTACTTTCCTTTGTTCTTTGTTGCTTAACATTAGATTGCATTTAGATTTAGATTGTATTATTTGATCTTAATCTTGTTTCTTGTGTCTTGTGCATTTTCTAGACATTACAGGACTTATGCAAAAGATGAATGGGGAGGCTTAGCCAAAAGCATGGACCATAGGAAGATGGTGGGGGAGATATGTAGGATAATGAGTGAAGGATGAGGAGATGGAGGTATGTGGATTTTTTGTGAAATGGAAGGGAACCATGACCAATGGTTGCACACACTGTGATAAACGTTGAAGCTTTTGATGTGGATGGGGTGTAGAAAACAATGGAGATGTTTTCTTAGGAGATGGTGGACGTAGTGCTTTTGGTACCCACGTAGACCTAATATTGTTATGATTTTTGTTTTTCTTGTGGGATTTTTGGAATTTTTGCATGAAGTGGGAATTTTGGATGGAAGGGAAAGGTAGGGATTTTTGTGATGTGGATGCCTCATTTGACTTGATTTATTTTTGCTTGGGTACCCAAACCATTTTGTTTTTAGACTTTTATTTTGGAGGTATGGGCTTATATAACTTTTTGAATGTATTTTGCTTTGACATTTTGCAATTGTATGCTAAGGCATTAGGATTTTTAGGTTTTTTTACATCATAGGTAGAGGCAATAATTTTTTTTCTTTTGAATCCTATGGGTATGGTGGAATGGTTGGAAGCTTCATGTTTAGACAATGTGTGTATTTGTTGGTCATGATTAGGAATGTTAGGGTATTTATGGCTAAATGAATAAGAGGATTGGATGGTAGGGATATTAGGTGTTGGGAGTAATGGTGGGAAATTATATGGAGGGATATTAGGATTTGGAAGTAATGGTGGAAAAGTGGATGGTGGAAGGTGTATGGTCACATGATTTTGACATTTGTAGGATGATGGAGGAGGGATGGAAACATATGTTTTAGGATTATGATGGAAAGTGGACTTACGATGCATGGAGGAAATAACAACATCTTGAGATTGGTATCCTTGGGGTGTATATCCAAGGCCATAAGAATGTGGAGGGACTTTGACATGGATGGGCTCCAAAATACCTTATTCATTGAGGTCTAGACCTTTACCTTGGTGGTTCATGTTTTGGAGTCTGCAATGGACAATGGGACTAGGTGTAGGTGGAATAATAGACATGAGTTCCTTATTGGATGGAAAAAATGAAGCAAGGGAAGATAATGGTTGTTGTTGTTCTAAGGAGGAACATCCATGAATGAGGGTGGAAAGACCAATAGTTTATGATGGAGGACTTGCAATGGGGTTGATAGTGGGTGATGGAGTATCACTAGGATCTTTATTAGCATTGTGTTCACTTAGATCCAAGGTATTTGTTTGATCTTCTATGTGTGCTTGGGAGACACTTTTCTCATCAAGGGAAGTGGATGTTGTAGGATCATGGATAGGGATAGGTGGAGGTGAATTTGGGATATCTTGCTCATGGATAGGTGAAGTGAGAGGCTCTTGATCATGGAATGCATAATTTTGGCTAAGAGTATCATCATGGTCTTCTTGATCATAAAAGAGATCTTGATCAAAGATGGGAGCTTGATCATGAACAGGATTAGGTGTGTTATGAATAGAATCATTGGGAGGGAGTTGATCTTTATGTGGACGAGGGGGTAATGTTTCCTCATGCTTACGATAATTATTTTGAAATAACTCTTGGCTTGCTTGAATGGAAGTGGAAGGGGGTGACTCTTGAATGGGATCAACATGTTCTAGATGGTCAACAACATGGAGACATGATAGAGGTTGACTTGGGCTCAATGGGGGAGACTCTTGAATAAGCTCAAGGGGGAGACTACATGATGGGGTTGTAAGAATGGGCATGGTGTTTGAAGACTCTTTTGTAGGTTCAAGCATATGAGTTGGATGACATGGCAATGTTTGATTCCTTGCTAGTAGCCCTTGGGTCATGTCTGTTGTAGGTGGATGGGTGGATTAAGGTAATGTCAAAGGTTTACCTTTGAAATGTTTGAATTTAGGGTGCGGATTTTATGGAGGATTAGATGATTATGGGTGGAATGAATATTTGGATGGGTTAGAAGGTAGAGAGGCCAATAGATTAGGACTAGGACATGGTGAATTAGGGATAGGAATTTGATTGGATGGTGGTATGAGAAATTTATAGGGTGTATGACCTAGGTTAGTATTCCCCTTGTCAATGGTTTCATTAGAACATGAAGAAGTTTGACCTTGTTGCAAGGTAGAACTTAAATTCACATGTGTTTGTCATGATGTGGCTTGATAGGTTGACATGGCATTGACATACAAAGAAGTGGATGGATTAGATTGGTCTGAGGTAGAAGGGGATGGAACATAAGTTTGAGGTGGAATTGGTTGATAATGAATGGATAGTGGGTGATGTTGTGGTTGTTGGATTTGATAAGTTGCAATTAATTGATTAGCTTGAGCTAGGAGGTGTTGGATTTGAGGTGATTTAATTTGTTGAAAATTTTGGAAGAGAGCTCAAAGGCTTTGTATGGTTTGGTGGTCTAGGGGTTGGGGTATTTGGTGAAGTGTTTGAAAGAGGTTTTGAAGTTGGGATGCTAGGTCTTCTAATGTTGGCATGATGTAAAATGATGTTGACTAGATTAAATAAATGATGATGATTAGGATATGATTTGGAATGACAAGATTGGATGACTTGATTGATTATGATGAAATGGATAGGATGTGGCTATGTTGGAAGAAGGTTTAGAGTGACTTTTCTTTATGTGTTTGGTTTTTAGCTTAATTTGGCAATGTTTAAATGAATGATCACACATGTACACACATAAATCACTCATGCAAGACACAAGCAAGTTTGAATTTTGAAATTTGAAGAATGTAATGATGATTATTAAACAAGCACACATGGAAGACACATCAACATGCCCTATGGCTAGTCAATTTGGGTATGGCCAATTAGGTCTCAAGATAGTCTGCACAAGATTGGCTAAGGAATGATTTCAAAGCAAAATCCTGCCACACAGTTGGGAGAAAGGGGTAACCCACCCTTCATCTTCGCTTCCCAAAGGTATAAAGTTCTTTGGGGCTTAGCCAAGAGTGACAATATTTTAACTCCCAAACAAGCGTGTCTTTTGATTCACACTTCAATTGAGGTCGTCTCCAGGGGTGATGAAATCCCCTAGTAGGCCTCCTATGAAAGGTTTGGAAAAAGAAAACCAAGTGAGGTTTTTATGATCACACACAAAATTGATTCACACTCACAGTTGTTAATTGACCCTTAGAAAGGAAATGTGTGTGAGAAAACAATGGAAGAACTCATTCTTTTCAGATCCCAAATCAAGATGTGATGGAAGACAATGGTTAATTTTAGATCCAATTTTCAATATGTGATTGAAGAATATATTTGTTTTAAGAGCCCAAATCCAAATGTGTGACAAACAAGATTAAGAGATGAAAGATTAAACGAGTGCACCTGGAAGTTTTCACTTTCCAATCTTCTATCTATAACTAATATTTCTGCTACTATAGCTCCTTATGATCACCTAAAAGATCAAAAAATGATATTATAATGCAGCCATAAAAAAAATAAGCTCATCAGAAAATTGCAATTTTAGATACATGTTTTTAACACAACCTAATTAGATTCATTATTTGAAGATTTTATTGATCTGAAAAATAAAAATTCAAAGAAGAGATCCCTGCTAATTTTCTGAGAGATTTCTAGAACTATAAAGAAGTAAAAAAAAATCCATGTTTTGCACCCAAAAATATAGATTTGTGAAAACCATACAAAAAACAAAGATCATTTTTTTTCACATTGTATTTTACCTCCAAATAAAATTTGTAAAACATGGACCACCATTATAATTTCAAGATATTTCAAAAAATTTAAAAATTTCTAAAAAAATCATCGATTTGCGTCCAAAAAATCAATTTAATGAAAAAACATAAAATCACAATAACTACTTCAAAAAGGACGATAAACTCTCAATTTTTTTACTGTAGCCTCTTGAGATGATGTATAATATTTTTAAAAAATATTGTAGAAAAATTCATAGCTGTGCAGAATATATGAATAATTTGTAAAACCTGGGGTTTTGTCCAAAAAATGGCAAATCTGCAACACAAAGTCAATAAAACCTGCAAAAAGAAAGCTAGATCAAAGGAGTTAGGGTCACCGATGTAATTAGGGGAAAATCAAGTATAAAACTAAAATAGAAATATATCAAATCCTAACTAGTACAATAGAGTACAAGCAAGCATGAAAATCACAATAACAAACGAATGCAAACCCAAATCAATGCTAAACTCAATTTATCTCCATTGCTCTTCTCCACCTGCATGAGAATGTGAGATTTTGAAGGATTGATAATGGAGGAATGTTGGGTGCTCATTCTTGTAGCATAATGACTTGATGATGAAAATGAAAAATGGAGAATGATAGAGACAGATGAAAGATTGAGGAATGATTTTGATATAATGAGAATGCTTGAAGAATATCCAATGCAAATGGCCTGTGAAAGGTTGCATTTATAGAGCCTTCATGTGGACAGAGATAATATTTGATAATATTCAATAAGGATTTGATTTTTGACAAAAGAGGAAATGCAACAAGATGAGATAAGATTTTAAAAAGATAGAAGGATTCTAATTTTCTCTTTTAAAGGAAATAAATCCTAAAAAAGATGAGAAGGATAATTGATGAATTATCTAATTAAATAAATTAATTAGATACACATGAGTTCATATTTTTGGAAAGAAAGTGAGAATATCCTTTTTAGATTTAATTAATTAAATAAATATTTGATTTATTTAATTAATGTTAAATTTATGATTTAATTAATTAAATAATATAAATTATTTAATTAACATTAGAGGAACAGATGGATTACACATAGGAAGGGAATAAATGAAATTAGTCAAATAAATAAGATTTATTTAACTAATTAGATGATGACATGGGTACCTAGGGAAAAAAATGCTACAATATGTCTAAATGATGTAATGTTGTGACAAGGTGTTGTAAGAGGACATTTTTGGGTGTCTACACCTATCATTTAGAATTAATTACAAAGGTCAATTTACATGTTCATTTCATTCGAATTTAATCTCTTTCTAAACCTAGTGTTGGGGAACACTTTCCAAGGACTTAGGAGATACATGAAATAATGTTTAGGATTGTAATTAAATGGCATTGTATTCCCAACATTCTCCTACTTGACATTATACATTGAAATTATTCTAAACAAGGCATCATTATTGTAAATCAAGTACAGGACTCAAGGCCAATGGCCTTCCTACACCAAGAGAACTTATATGTAGGAACTAGTTTCATAAGATAATTTGCAGCATTGATCAAAGTGTCAACTTTCTCAATCAATACCTTCCCACTCTCAACCATTTCTCACACAAAGTGATACTAAAAATCAACATGCTTAGTACGAGCATGATACATAATATTTTTGGCTAAACAAATAGCACTATGACTATCACATTCAAGTTTAACTTTCAATTAAAACAGATACCTTTCCCAAGTCTTTGTAACCAAACTACCTCTTTGGAGGCATGTGAAACTTTCAAGTATGTTGAACTCACGTCCAACCAAGGTGTAGGCTTCTCAAACTTCCAGTTGAAATCTCATCAAGAGTAACCATTTCAACACATCTCTAACCATAAGAGAACTCAAGCCTCACCTATTTCTCCAAGCATCCATGAGGACCTATAACCAACCAATCCATTCCAAACTCCAAATGTAACATAGCACTATCATAAAGTAATCAAGCATATGATTAATGTACCCAATGCATAAGAGAATTAGTACAATCAATGTCAAAGATCTAATCATGAATTAGAAACATAAACATGAAATACATGATCTAACCATCTCCTCCAAGGAGATCACATGCATCATAACATACATAAACATCCTAGTCTCAAGAGAACAAGTACCATGCCAAATTATAAATGCAACAAGAGTAAACCATGAAATAATAGCAACCACTCTAAACTAGGGAAACATATCCCCAATCACATGAAGATAACCATACCAATAATGAATCCACATCACTCCCAACAACTTCCATTGAACCATGGTACGAGCTACACATGGCATCATGACTACCATCCTCTTCATGAAGATCACTCTGAAACATTAAGCAAAGATTCATCATTGACATTTTTACATGAAATGATCAATGCATGATTATCATCATCCAAGGATTCCTCTGTAGAAGAATCAAAACTCTTTTTCTTGTTCTTACAATCCTTCTTCACATGTCCTAGTTTCCCATAGTTCCAACACTTCACCTTACTCAATCCTCCGAACTTATCATTTCCTTCTTTGTCTCCCTTAGGTTCCTTTTTCTCAGGCCTAACTCTTACAAACAAGGCATCTTCAATTTCCATTTTAGACTTCCTCCTCATCTCCTCTGATAGGAGAGTAGGAATTATATTTTCCATCTTAGGATCTACACGACTACCACTGACAACAACAATTAGATTTTCCCAAGACTTTGGTAAATAACAAAGTAACAAAATGCATTTATCGTCATCTTCTATATTTACATCTACAAATGCTAACTAACTTAGAATCAAATTAAAAGCATTCAAATGATTTGCAACAGAATCACCATCTTTCATCTTTAAAGAATACAACTGTCTTTTCATATACAACTTATTAGTAAGTGTAACGCCCCGTCGTGCGAACCCCAAAGGACAAATAAACAATAATCATAGCACAAATTTTATTTTATTTTTTAAAAGTAAACATAACATACATGTAATACACATTAAGTCATGACATGAATTTCATTTAAGTAGATTCATTAGCACATACATCCCTTGGGGTACACGAGGAGTCATTACGAGACTTAGATCCACACAACGACAATAAAGAATAAAAGCCAAAGATATAATCCATAACAAAATTAACAAGTATAACACATACATGATAATCATTGATAAGAAACCATTTGAGTAAGTACAACATATACATAATTAACTCAACACAATGAATAACAATTGCCATGGCCAATAATCACACCGAGTTTAACATTACATTACAGTACAATTTTCTAGAGGTACAATGATACAAAAGTGTTTCCAATCATGAACGAAAACCATACAACAAGATAACATGATGCACAATATCATAACTGGCTCCAAGACAGATACAACTCTAGAGTCATCGCAACAGCACCAATCTGCACCTCTCGATCCTCGACTGGGGACCCAATGGGGTTCTTAGCACGTTCCACCCGACCATGTGGATCCGAAGACCCACCCCCATGCTAAGGAGCTGACAAGAAAGAGTCTTCAACCAAGAACATCCAAACATGGAACCACAAGACTCAACAACATACAAAAGTATCATAGAACTCAAGAATTACCATGACTTAAACAACAACATCCAAGAGTCATCAAAATAACTTAAAGTCATAAAACTCATCACATAAATCAAAGCAATGACCAGTAAACAAGTAACCAAAGGATGATCATGAAACACTTTCAAATCAAATTAAATTAATAAACATAATACAATTCCAAATGGCAACAAAACAATATAATAACATCATATCACAGTATCAAAAGAGTACAAGGTCATAAGTCAAATATCAATGAGAACATACAAGATCACAAAGTACACCAAAGATGTATCAAGGCAATAATCACAAATCAATATAAATCCATATATCAACAATATAAACCAACTCCCACAACCTACTTCCAGAGGAACACAATAAAGTAAAACACATGAGCAACTAGGGGAGAGTGTCATCGCATAGTCCTACATGGGCTATCATGTGCTCTTCCTCCCAACTAGAGGCACTGGTCCCATCTATGGCTATCATGTGCCCTTCCTCCCAACTAGAGGCGCCGATCCATAGGGTGACTCATGCGGAGCCGTAGACCTCTCGTGAAGACGAGGTCACGACCTTGCCAACCACAGCCTTCTCAGCCTTCCATTAGCCTACAGAAGTGCTAATGAAGACGAGGCATCCATTTTTTAAATCTTATAATGATATTACTACCCATCCCACCTAAGTTAATTATTAGGTTTTCACTTGCTTACTAACTCACTCGTGGGTTATCCTGTTCCCTTCCCCTTAAACGGGGCACCGACCCCCACGAGGAGCCACTCTCCCTAGAGACCCAACAATATCAAACCAAAAACCAAGAAACCAAGGGTTGTACAACATAACAAGAACATTAGATCATAACTAAGAAGCATGCGAGGCATTACCCATCTCGCTATAAATACATAATCAAAGTCTCAACAATTCCCGTACAACCCTTTTAAAATCATGAAACCAAAACACTTGCCACATCAAGGGCACATAAAGAGAGAGAACATCAATTATCAATCATCTCAAGCCTCTGGAAGCCAAAAGAATGAAAACCCACAAACGAGGGTAAAGTGAAGCATCAAGATTTTTTCTCCAAAATTCCAACACAAGGATAAAATTTCCTCAAATACGAGAGTTACTCAGAAAAGCGATAAAAAGGGAAGATTCATCAAGACCCATCCACAAATCAATAATGGTGCCACCTCAAATAGGAAAATGCAAAAGAAAATCAACCTTTAATCCAACGAAATCACTTAATGAAACCAAAAGCCACCAACTAGGCATTCCATGGGAGACCCCAATTTTCTCCTCACAAGAGCCCCTTATAGTTGGTAAACAAAAGACCTTTGACAAAATCAACAAACATGACAACAAGATTTCCCTCGCCTCTAGAATCCCAAACATAAATCAAATACTCAAGGACTCATCAACAAGAGTAGATAAAACAGTAAGAGTTTCCAATCAACTAACAACACAAATTTAAGAAATATAAATCCTTTCAAAACCCGGGAGTAGTTCAAGAGAAATTCACACCGAGACAACACCATCAAAATTTTCCTAAACTCACCAACACTTCCAAGACACCAAATTAAAGAACACCTTAAATACTCAACCACTCACAACTCCACCAAACACTCGCATAATAAACAACAACCAAAAATTCAAATACGAAAAATATTCAATAACCAATCAATTAACAACCAGAACTAAATAACTTTACATCTTACCCATCTAAATTACTCAATTAACTAAAACAATTTATGATAACTATCACAAGTATTCTAAAAGACTTATCCATAAAGAGAACTTACAAATCAACCATTAAATGAATATAAAGGAAGTCAATTTTCAACAGATTAAAATCCCATTTCAGCAATAACCTATCCAATTCAAGAATACCCTAATCAATCTCTAGTCATGTCCATACATTTAAATTTCTCCTTTCATCTATCAACATAATTGAAAACTACTTAATAGTTGGGTAGTTAACTCATTATTATTTCATAACTACCTATGTCCAAAACATTATTTCCATTTTCCTTTCATCATACTAACTTAACACTCACTTCCAATATTTAAATTAATTGTGATAACCATTTAAGACCAATTGTCTATACTTTAAAATGACAATAATAACAATACTCTAAATACTTAAACTACATATTAGAACTTACCACCTTAGAAATCTTAAATCTATCTAAATAAATTCCCACATATAAATACCTTTTAAAACCACTACATCTTTATATATTTTAATTCTTTTTGAGGAGGGAATGTAAAAAGAGAATAGATCTGTTTAAAGAATCCAACAAGTCTACAAGACTCAACCTTATAAAAAGATAACTTATTTAATTCCAAAATAAATCCATAATAAATTACATTCCCAAAATATTCACACTAAAACAAGAATAAAACAATCAACGCTGTCTTATATTCATAAATTGATTTTTTTTACTAAATTATCCTCTCAAAGTTTGTAATTTAACAAATCAATAATAATGATAAACAAAAGATTTTTTTCTATTTTATTATTTCCACTATAACTAAATTCTATTTTTATTTAAACCAGAAAAAGAAACAAAAGATTTACTGACAAAATTAAATAATTAATGCAACAGTTAAATCAGTGGAATCTGAATAAATGAATTAATAAATATATATATACAAATATATATATATATATACATCCATATATATATATATAAATATATATATATATATATTTATAAAAGCAAAATCCGCACAGTAAATAAAAATTAGAATTCGCGTTTTTAAAAAAAAAAATTTGAACACATAAAATTTCGAATGGGAAATTTTAATCCCAAAAGAAAGGCACGGGAAAATTCGCCCAGCCATGGGCAGTCTACGGACTGCCCTGGACAGTCCGCAGACTGTCACACGGTACCGGTGGCGGGGTGGTGGGTATGGTCGAGGCCAAACCATCACACAACCACTAATATATATTAAACCCAAAATAAAATGTTATGCACAGTGCCGACGGAACAATTCAAACGCATTAAATTTTCATTTTAAATTTTCATATGTATAAATATATGTGTATATATATATATTTATATATATATATATATATCTAATATATATATATACACACTAGAATTTGAACATTTCAAAAACAGGGAAAGATAAATACTGTACACTTTACAATCGCACTGTGCATGATTGAAAATAAAAGAAATGTTTTATAAAGTATATGTATGAACCAGAATATCACAACCCAGAAATTCGTTGAAAGAAGATTGCCCTTTAAACATATATGTATATTTTTATTAAAACGAAACAACAGAAATACTGTTCATTTCCAGATTTCAAACAAAATCCCTTTTCAATAAACAATAGTCCAGAACCCCACAACAACTTCATTTTAACATATAACAATCCCGATCCCCAGATAATTTTCCATTGATTAATCAATAATCCAAAGGATTTCTTTCCACAAACTTTTGATTTCCAACCCTAGATAAAAATTTCATACACAGAGAAACAATTCCTATTTTAACAGAGAATAAATAATTAAAAGAAAAGAACCTGGCGTCCTGTGTTTGAAGAAGATCTGTAGAAGCTTAATCCCTCTCGTAGAACCAATTCCTCGCTGCCGATTGTTCCTAGCAACAGATCCCCCAAATTCTCCTTCAAATCCAACCTTCTTCTTTTATGATTTTTTCCAGAAAACAGAACAAGAATGCAAAGTTGAAAAAAAAATTTCCCCTGAATTCCAACAACTCCCCTCAAACAAAGAAAACCCCTTCTTAAAAACAATACCCAGGAAACCCTTCCAATTTCCTCTTCCCGTGAATACCAGAGGTCACATTCAAGAAATAAATCAAAAATAATTATTAATCCTTTAATCCCTTTTGTTGCCTTTTTCATGTATTTACATTTCATTTTCTTTTATCATGCATTTGATTAAAATTAAATAAATTTAAATCCACAAAATTGAACTTTTTATTTGAATATATATTCATTATCTCCACAATACATTATTAATTAATTACTTCCACATTAAAATAATTAAAATCGACCATTTGCAAGATTCAAAATAAATGTAATATTTTTACCACTACTACTAATATTTATCTATTGCTTTATTTATTTATCTTTCATATTCTCTAGTTCTCTTCGACTTCCACATGCTCTATAGGTGGAATTTCATTTATTGCTTTAAAACACTTTAGCTTCCTATCTCCTTATCCATTTAAATTTCTTATTATAATAATTATCTTTTCAAGATTATTTTGTTCATAATTATTATTAACTTCAATTTAACACAACAATTTAAATCAATTTATCTAATAATATCACTTTTACTTTTAACGAATTAGTTTAATTTGATCATTTGTTCTAAATCATTTGATTTGATTTAATTGATTATTATTTTAATTTCTAATTATATTTTAACTAACTTTGCAAATCACTTATGATTTGATTAATTATTTAAACATGACTACAAACATATGGTATTTTTCACACAATCAAATAACACAGTAATCAATGAAGCACACATAGATACTCACACAAAAGTTCAGAACAACTGACACGGAGGGGCACTAAAGTAAGACTTTTGGTTTGATAGATATCACCTATTCTCTTCCACAACTTAGATGCAGTAGTTTCATTTGAAACATTCAAGAGAACAACATCAGAAAGACATAATCTTATGGTCCCTCTTTCCTTCTCATCAAGCTTATCCCAATCCTCATCTGACATCATTGTAGGTGACTTTGTCTCATTACCAACAACTAACCATTGATCTCTCTCTTCAAGGAGATCCTCCATTTTTAGTTTCCACATCTCATAATTAGATCCATTGAATCTTTCAATATCTAAAAAAGAATTAGAACTCATTGTAACAAACTTATTTTCCAAAATTAGCAATAACACAATAGTAAAAGCTCCCACTACAGCCAAAAAAATCAAGCTTTTAAGAGAAAGGCGTCCCAAACTCTACCCAACCGTTAGCTCTAATACCAAATGTTGAAAATGAAGGTAATTATGTAGCTTAATAACTTTGTAAAACTATGAGATTATAGATCTAATTAAGTGTTCTTTGTTACAACTCTTTGTGGATGATTATTTGCTTAAGTTCATTTTACCATTTGTAGAAATAGACAAAAGATTGTAGAAGAATAAGACCAAAAGATAGAAGTGACTTAGGATATACCATGGAGAAATCCTTTTGGGAAAAAACTCCACCACCAGAATCAATAGTGCTTGTACTATTTAACCTTAGAACAAGATTACAATAATTCTTTATCAATCCTTGTTTGATATGCTTCTTTTTCCTTCAACAATCTTCTTCACAACCTACAATAAAATCTAATAAAACTCTCTTCAACTTGTTGCAATTTATAGGCAATAATGAGCCTTGAAAACTCCAAAGAGTTGTCAATTACAAAGCACAAAGATTGCACTAAAAAACCTACACCTATTCTTTGCAAGTAGAGTTTCAATGTGTAACAAGAATTCAAATCCAATATCTCCTCAATTTAGGCACCCCAAATTGAACTCCTAACTAATCATTGGTCAAGAAAATATCTTCCAAGCTTCTCCTCAAAGTTGGCACCCAAGAATGGGCCCACTTAACTCAACCTTGTAAATATCTTCTCATGCAAAAGGTGTTAACTCCAAGATGCCAACTTGGGCACCCAAGGTTGGTCCAAGTCAATCTTTGTTAATAGAAACATATCTCTCCATCAATTCATGCAAACAATATGCATGATTGATCATCCCCACTTAACTGAATGTATCACCTGTTATATATAATGCAACTCAAGTCATTATCCATCCATTCCAAGTCAATTGAATTCAACTATAATTCAACTAAAACTAACTACATGCAACTGAAGATAACTGAACCATAACTGAATTGAATTGGAATGATACTAAATTGAACTAAACTAAACTCCACTCATGTAAATATCATTTCCTAACTTCTAGGATCTTTGCATGCATTACTGAAGTGTTATCTTTCCTCCAAACAATTAATTAAACTCAAGGTGGGTTCCACCTTCCATGTGGGTGCTCCATGTGCTCCTATTTTGTAGGACCTCTTCTTGGGAATCCCCACATGTTCCTATCATTTTGAATTAATTACAAATTTCAATTTACATGTTCATTTAATTCGAATTTAATCTCTTTCTAAACCTAGTGTTGGGGAACACTTTCCAAGGACTTAAGAGATACATGAAATAATGTTTAGGTTTGCAATTAAATTAAATCCTATTCCCAACAATTAGGAATCAGTGGGGGTGGTCCATACATGTGTGTGAGTTCAAGTTTTATATCTTGGAAAGGATCTATGTATTTGTTTGTCATCTTGGGATGTGGGTCTTCCATGTTCAGATCTGGGTGTTGCATGTTAGGATTTGGATGTTGCATGTTGCATGTTAGGATCTATGTGCTACATTTTTTATTTTATTTGAGACCTCATTTGTATTGGCATATAAGAGAGACTAATACCTTTTGATTTGAGTGATATTTTTTTTGAATGGATGAATGAGGTGGACAAGACCAAGAAGTATCACTAGATCTTAGGGTTTTACGATCAAGACTTTGTTAAAATATGTTAAACTTTGGACTATACTTGTGAATCCAAAATTCAACAAAATTGGGATGAGGGTGGAATAGGTTAACTTAGATTCTCCTAAGTCACACTACCAATAGATAAACTAACTTGATATTCTTCCTTCAGAAGGAAAACTTTCAAGGGAAAATGTGGGAGTTAATGGTGACTCCCCAACACCCCCAAGAATAGTTGCTTGACCAAAATATCTTCCACAAGAGAGAAAATAGAAAGAAAACCTGCTTCAATAAAACAATATTGAATAATAGTTGAATATGCAAATTTACATAAGATGTCTTTCTTATAAAGGCAAGGTAGAGAGATAATATTAGACAATATCATGACAAGTGTCTTAATCTTATAACATGAGACAACTAACTACCTAGGAATCATGCAATAAATCTATATATAAGTTCAAGAAAATCCCACTAAGACTTCTAGAAATAATCTTATATCCTAAGTAAATTTAACATGTGAATATATCCCCTAATTACCTAGTGAGTGAATTAGCTAGGTACGAGAAATTTATTCACACCAACACCCCCCATTAAGTGCAACTTAGGGAGAAGATTATTATGCCCACTATGAAAATATGAAAATGAAGATGAAGATGGGTCCTGACTACTTAAATAGGTTAGGTACCCATTTACAATGCAAATGGAATTAATGAAATCAATCTATCACAAATGGAGAAAAGTAGAAAACCTAATGGGACAAAACTCCTCTCCAAAAAGAGAAAACAAAAAAAAACAACATGATGTATGGAGGACTAAATGATACCCCCCAAGGACTACATTCATAATGTATATAGAATCAATGACCCCACCATAAGAGGGAAATAGAGAGATAAGATATCCCCCCATAATATGTAATCACCTACAAATATTGTTAATTTTTGAAGAAAAAACATAATCCAATGCCTAAAAACAATGTTTCTCCCCTTAGGAAGAAGATACACCAAGTACAAATGTAGGAATACTTTCCATTTTGGATAGGAATTGGTAGGAAAAGGAGTCCATATGTATGAAGATTATGTCTCTGAAATCTTCTCATGGGTTTCCAAGTTCTTGGATGATGAAGATGATGCCAATATCCAATTAGGTATATGCCTAGAATAACAACAAACTGTGACAAACTAGGAACAAGTGGAAACTAATCTTGAACAAACTCTGAAAACAAACATGAAGTGACAATAGTTGATCAATGACTATCATCAAATAGGAGAGATAAACCCTCATATTGGTCTTCCAAATCTGAAATGTGAGACTCCACAAACAAAGAATCAATGTATGTCAAATAGGAATCCCAATCAAGAAGACTATCAAATACTTATTACAATGAATCACTAGAAGTACTTAATGAATCATGAACAAAAGATGATTGTGTGATCTTAATTGGAGAAGTAAGAGGTGCGAGAGAAGGATTTGGATCTTCAAGACACTCGAGTTTTGCATCATATTCAAACCCCTCTAAGATGCTATTATCATAGGGTATGTTATCAACATCATCAAGTGGAATGAGGTCTGGGAATGGAGGCTTATGTGGATCTCCAAAAATCTCACAAACTTTGGTCCAAACTATGCATGGGCATGAGACATCTGAGAATATCTTATCATAGGTCTCATTGAAGATGCTTGCAATGAAACTAGAACCAATCAATCCTATGATATGATCATTCTTATTACCCCAAACATGTTTCTTATATGTTATTGTTGGCTCAGGAATGAGTCCATAGAGATGTGGCAATTTTTTTAGCCACTTACAATGTGTTATTATGCCTCTTTGCCATGACTCATAATTATCCCTAGTCAGAACTATTACAAAAGGATGAGTTGCATAACCCATGACTACAATAATGATACACTTCTCAAATGATATAATATGAGATCAACACATACAATATAGCTGAAATAAATTATAATGATCAAAACAACACTTTCCCAACTACTAAAATATCCAAGTACCCTTCAATAGATCCATTGGGAAAATATTGAAATCACAATATACCTGGGATAGAAAAAGAAAAATTGAATGGGTGGCTAGATAGAGCTCCTCAATACCTTTCCAATGCCACAAGAATCACAAAAATCAGAGATTGTGGCAAAAATTTATGAGCTTAGGAGCCAAAAATGAAGATTTGACTTCAAACAAAAAAAATTCCACCAAATAGTAATTTTTTTGAAAAATAAAATTTAGATTTCCAGCTTTCCAACGATATTTTATTTCAAAAAATTGGCCTTTTTGGGTGAAAGTTATGCCAAAATGAAAAAAAAAAATTGTTTGAACACTTGGTGACTAACCAAGGGAAAAAAAATAAAATCCTTGGGCTAAAAATATTTGACCCACATAAACCAACGCTTAATAATACATCAAATATTTCATTTGATGCTTTATATGGTTTATTTTTTCAAATCAAACTTTCCATAAACTATAAAACAAGGTTTTTAATAATATGAAAGGCTATGAAAGTTGATCGAAATGTCACTATAGTCAGTGGTATAGAACTATGGTTGGTGTTGAAACATTAAAAAAAAGTTCATATTTATAAAACTTTTCAATGAAGAAAGTACTCGTACCAACATGATTTGACAAGGCCTAAGAGACCTTGTAATATGTCGACAAAACATTGCACTGATGGATCTGACATAGGGTTAAATGATGTATACTGTGTGACGTGACATATGTAGGTCAAATAAATCAAAACTTTATTTCTTAATACTGAAACTATAATTTGATCGTGAATTAGACAAACCACAAGTACACTGACAAGGATTTGATGACATAGACACCAGTGTAGGATATCCTTAAAATATGTCGAATCATAATTTTATTCTGCTGTAACAAAATTGTAAACCCTAAAAATATCATAAATATTGTCGAGCTTGAAAATTTTAAAAATATTTTACTCAAAACTATACAAAGGGCACAAACATTATTTTTTCAATCTTTTTTTTCTGTGAATAAAATATATTGACCTGGGGGGTTCGTACAGCCTTCCCAAGCAATTTTTTTCCTTAGAAACAATTTTATCAAAAATGGATGAATTTACAGTCAAAATTCATCTAATCAGTCTCTTGAGGGCAATGGTGATGCCATTTGGGCCCAAAGTGCTCTAAAAAATAAGTGACCTCCTAGATTAGCTACTCTTCACAAATTTTTAAACCCTTCATAGATCAACCAAAACGTAACCAAATTTGATGAAACAAAAGGAAAACCTAACTTTCTTTAACACCTAGTTTCAACCATGAGGTCCTTGAAACCCCAAAATGCATCCACTAAAATCTTCAAGACAACATGAAACCCTTAGATTTTGGAAGGAATCTGCAACATTGGAGCTCTAATACCATGTGGGAGTTAATGATGACTCCCCAACACTCCCAAGAATAGTTGCTAGACCAAAATATCTTCCACGAGAGAGAAAATGGCAAGAAAGTTTGATTCAACAATGCAAGATTAAATAATGGTTGAATATGAAAATGTACATAAGATGCCTTACTTATAAAGGAAATGTAGAGAGATAGAATTAGAGAAGATCATGGCAAGTGTCTTAATCCTATAACATGAGACAACTAACTACCTAAGAATCATGCAATAAATCTAGATAAGATAAGTTCTAGAAAATCCAAATAAGACTTCTAGAAAGAATCTTATATCCTAAGTAAACTTAATATGTGAATATGTCCTTTAATTACCTAGTGAGTGAATTAGCTAGGTACAAGACATTTATTTGCACCAACAAAAAATATTAAACTAGTACAGATAATGGGGGATACCAAAGATCTAGATAAATTGTAATGATTATAATCCTTATGTGTGGATGATTGGATAAATGATGGTAAACTTGTGCTAAGCCAAAGTTTAGGTATGGTTTGAAAGATTATAAATGAAGGTGTAATGGGATATGATCAAATCTCAGGTTCACCTTTGTTATGCTAATCGGTTGTGTGTTTATAGCTTTGTTTGGTAATACTAGAGGATTTGGTAGCAATAATCCCCCTATTAATAGAGAAATTTCACTAGACTACAAAAAAATTACACAATAGTAGAGAACAATTGCATTAGTGATAGATTCAATTATGGGATCCTAACCTAAAATGGATGACAATTTTGGTTGTAGGACAAAATTGATGATATGGTAATCAGAGGAAATTGTGCCACTTTATGCAATAGATGCACCTATATAACAAGCAATTGCACAACCTTGGGGAACAAATGTGCCACTCTGCAACAAAAATGCACACTTCTATTCAACAATTTCACCAAGAAGTGTGATTAATGCACCAACTAGGATGTCAATTACATCAAAGGAGGACAAATGTGACAAAGTATAAAAAATACAACAAAATAATATTCAATTTAGGACCATACGATGGGTTTGTATTTAGTTCATAGGAAATTGCACCTATATGAGGCACAAATGTGTGCAAGTTTGTAGTAGATGCATGTAGGTTTGCAAAAAATGTGCATAGGTTTACATCAAATGCGTACAAGTTCTCAATAGATGTACACAAGTTTGCAACAAATGTACAAATGCAAAATTTTGACCTACGACTAACTCTTCAGTGTTTTAGGACTGAGGTGCATGGATTGATAAGCAATTTGTAAGGTTCAATTGTGCTATTTTGACTAGTTGTTGGTGTAAATTGAATATATTGAGAAAAATTTGAAAAGAAAATAATTCAAAGAGTATATAGAATATATGACTAACATTAAGGTAATAAGAATGATTTCATGAGTCTTATTCAACAAGAACATGCTATTTGGTATCACATGTATTAACAAGAAAACATATCATATTGCACAACCTATTTAGTGATAAAGGTTTATTGATTTAATAGACTTGGCCCACCATGTCAGAGAATTAATCCCTCTAATTTAATGGGTAACTAGGGTATATATAGTCATGTACCACCTTACCACTCCTTTCCTTAGAAGGGACTAGGTCCAACAAGGAAATTGTCACCTCAACAAGAGTGAACTACATGGTGATTAACTTTGTGCATGATATTGTACGCTTCACTCTACTAAACCAATGATTGATGGTCTTGAAGGCTTCTTAAAAATAAGGTGTTTAGTAGTTTTGAGATTAATGGATCCATCTATGGATGCTTGAGTCGAGGGGGCTCTCCCCTCTTCTCATCACCTATACAAGTCTCGATGGACCAAGATCTTAAAGCTTGGCTTAAAGGACATTGATCACAACTAGATATACAACTTCCATTTCCCCCCTTTATATAACCCATCGGTAAACATGTTTGAGGTCATCCTTGAGGTGATAACTCCCTAAGAAGGCCTCTCTACTGAAATAAATAGTTATGGTGATATTTTTGTTTCCCAAGATTGTTCTTAAGATTCATGAGGGAAGATCATATTTAGACAACCACACCTTAGGTGAATAAATAGATTACAAACTAATGATTTTTTTGATCTTCATGATCACATGTAGCGTAAGGAGAGAGCATATACACCACTATCCTACTACACATAAAAAAATATATTTTTAGTGTACCCAAATTCAAATATGAGTTCAATTTTAACTTGAATCCAAAATGCAATTTTCCTTGTTCAGTTGTAAACCCAAATCAAAAAATTATAGTTTTCTTGCTCAATTTTAAGAGCACCAAATTGAAAGATGAAAGTCGTCATGTTCAATTTTAAAGCACCAAATTGAAATATGCAAGTTGTAGGTTCAATTTTAGAGCATCAAATAGAAATATGCAAGTTGTAGGTTCAAATTTAGAGCACAAAATCAAAACTTGAGAGTCAATTTTAGAAGACCAAATTGAAGTGTGATAGTTCTTTTGTTCAATTTTAAACACCAAATTCAAAATCTAAACATTGAAAAGCACTGCAAGAACACTTGTTAGAAATTTTCTTTATGTTTTCTCCCAATGTTTGCCACAAGTTGTTCACAAATAGATTAGTAACCTTAAACCCTAATAAACAATAATACCAAAGTAACTAAAAAGTAATTACCTTCTTTGTCGAATGTGCCCAAGTTTTTGTCAATTGTATGCAAGTTTATGTCAGTTGCACATAAGTTTTTTGCAATTGCGCACATGTTTCTATCAATTGTGAAACTTTGCACAAAACATAATAATAAGCAGAATCAAAGCTAATTAAACCATTTTGAAGGGTTAGTTTATCAATCCAGTATTAGAAAACACCAAAATCAGGGTTATCAATCCAAAATTAAGCACACATAAGCTTTAAAAACATATAAAAAATAGTAGAAGAAAATGTGCCTAGATTAGCTACATACACGCCAACTTGTGTAGCAATTGTGCCCAAATTCCTTGCAATTGTGCCCAAGTTTATTGCAATTTCACCTAAGTTTATTGTAATTTCCACCAAGTTTCTTGCAATTGCACAACTCAGAAAATGATTGCATGAAAAATCTTGCAACTTTACAAAAATTCACCCAAATTCAATTGCAAACACATGTGACCTATAAATTCAATTGCAAATTAGAAAGAAAAATTGTAAATAACAAGATTCACAATCAAATATCACAACAATAAAACAAATAAGGTAAATTTATTCAAATAGAAATGAAAACATGCATGCATTGAAACACAAAATTTACCCTAGCATAACTCCATTGCTCTCCTCTATTCACCTTGGAGAATGGTGTAATTAGTTCTTTTATCTTAGATATGGTATAAGCACAATATCATAAAAGCACCTATAAAATACGAGTATAGTTTTCATGCATGATATGAGATGAAAAATGAATGATAGGATGGTTTGATTTATAGATATTTGGTGACACCGATCGATAGTCAAGATTAGATGAGAGACTAAAAAGGATCAAGGCTGGAGGATTGATGAGAGGAATTGATTGATTGTTAACTAACTGTATGGTTTCAATTAACATGATTGATTGGAGTTTTAACTCAAGCTGGCAATTAGTAGATTGAATTGATTGCTCAGTGGACTCGAAGTGAGTGGGAGTGAAGTGGATCTAATTGATGAATGGATTGAATATATTGATTAGTGGGCTTAGAGTAAGTCCCAATCAACAGATGAGGTGGAATTCACATGAGTTTTTAATACTTAAATAAATTTAATTATTATTTACATGTGCAAGGTTGAATTTAACAAATAAAATAAATGATTTTATTTATTTTGGATAATGTTGAGAGATAAATGGATTAATTAAATAATTAAAATAATTATTTAAATTAAAAGATGAGAAATAAATAATTGAGACTATTATAAATTTCATCATAGTATAATTATTTAATGGTGATAAGAATTCAATCATACAAATTTCATCATAGCGGCATCATATAATGGTTTTATCTAATGTGTGGTTTGTAGTTATAGGAGGTTAATCATTTAAAGGAATATGCTCAGATCAGATACACTCCTCAAAACTTGTGAGTCGACTTCAAATAAGATTGAAAAGTAGGAGGATCATGCCAGATTTATTGGCATGCATGGATTTGGCATTAGTTTGGAGAGTCGAGGTGGTCAAGCTCACCTACTAGTCTAAGGTGTAGAGTAGGAAAAGGTGGTGCAATGGAGTATAAACCATGGAACTTCCAAGTACCCATGAAAGTGCAAGCATGGGAGAGGTCATTTGAAGGTTTTTTATCACATGAATACTTGGATTTTTTCTTCAAGGTGGATTGTGCAAGGATAGAAGATTGTGTACGAACAATACTGGGGATACAAATTTCCATTCCTCAAGCAAGAAGAGCGTTGTTTCCTTCTAAAAAAAAACAAGTTTTCTTTGTACCAACATGGATATCAACATTAAGGAGAAGTATTACACAATTTCATTCCTTTGGGCTCATGCCTCTCACCCTCTGTTGAATGCTCCTCTAGTGAATTCTTCTCTGATGACTACTCCTTTGATGAATTTTCCTTTGGTGCAAGTTGATATAGAGTGTACAAAAGGTCAAGGGGAGAATTCAGTTGGTTTCGTGCACATGGAGGAATGAACAATGTTGAATCTCTGTTAAGTTATTGTAGTCTCATATGTATACTATCAATGCAAATATAGTAATGGTTTTCTTAAAATCTTATCGGCTTGCAAATTTTTTGGTAAGGCTATGAATTTTGTAGGTTTAAAATATTGGCAATTGTTAGTTATTCATGTCAATGTATTCTACCTGTAGTGTCCTTTTTTATCAGAAAGGAAATTAAAGTATTTTTTAGGAAATTTGAACAAACAATGCTAGTGTCCTTGATGACAATATGATACTTGTAATTCCTATTTATAATTTAATATAATATATATATTAGGCATCATGCATTTTACCTAAAAAATGTTAATTATTTAATCAATGTAGATGAATAATGGTGAAATGGATATTTTAATCAAATAATTTAAATTTATTTAATTAACTTGGAATTAAGAAGAAATTTGAAATAAAAAAATAATTAAATAATTATAAAAATTATTTAATTATCAGGATGAAGTGAGAATGATGATTAATTTAATCAAATAATGAAATTATTTAATTAAATATTGAAGATGTATTAGTTAGGTTGAATGATAAAAAAAGATTTGTTTTGGATGAAAATGTGATACTTAGAATTAGGTGTCTACAGATGGTACTATGTTCTTAAGGAGAGTATATTAAACACATGCAAAAAAAATATAAAAAATGAAGATCTATGCTACCATTTTCTGTTTGTAATCCTAACTTGATAGATACATATATAGTTTCATGACTATCTATACATACATATATATACACATACATATACATATATATATAATAAATATGTATATACCATATACGCGCACACATACATACACACACACACACACATAGAGAGAGAGAGAGAGACAAATGTATATCTTTCTATGAATATCTATAAGTACAATAAAAATTTAAGTTGCTAAGTAAAGAATAAAAGTTACAAAGTTTTTCCTATATATGTATGTTGCTCTATTGTATGTGTGATGTAAAATAGACAAATACTAACACAATTTACAAAAAAATTATAGTACTATGTTCTTATGGACAATGAAAGGAGAGTAATTTAAACACAAGTAAGATGGATATTAAAAATGAAGATGTATGTTGTTGTGTTCAATTTGTAGTTCAAAATTATTGAGAGATACATACACACTTTCATGACTATAAACACATAAACTACAAAGAGAGTGTCAAAGTGAAATATTAGATTTAAAACCCAATTAAGCAAACTTCACAAATATGTACATAGTTTCTTGAATATAAAGGGGGCTTTTATGAATTAAGTGACAAGCCATTAATTAAATACAAATTTTCCTAAATTTGTATAGGGGGTTTGTAATATTTAACCCACCATATTGAAAAAAAACCCTCATTTTAAAAATTGTAAATAAACACTTCATGAATACAAACGTGGGTTTTCAGATATATGCCCAAAAAAGAAAGTGTTTTCAGAAAAAAAAAGCCCATACAAGTTTAGAGTTTCATGATAATCAAAGATCTCGGTCAAAATAGCATGTGAAATAATCCCTTAATCAGACAAAATCTTGATTACAAATGGGGTTTTAAAAATATAACCAAAAAATTTGAATGTATGTAGAACATAAGCTTGGCAAAGTATTTCATCGTATTAATTCAATGGGTTCATGATAATGAAACCCTAGATAGTTTTCACAATAATGCAACAAAGACAAGATTACTTAGGCATAATAGATTCACAAGTACCATTGTGTGCAAAATGAAAGGAGAAATGATAGGTTGACATTACATCAAACCATGGAGAGTACCACATGACAAAGACAACAATCGACATGATAAAAAATGATGAAATCTGTCAAAAAGGTGTTTCAAAATATCTAATATTCAAATAGCTAAGAAACCCTTCACGATTCAAGAAAAATACCCAATAACTAGACTCATGAGTACCATTGTCTACATTATGAAAGGAGAAATGATAGTTTGACATTACTTGAAACCATGGAGAGCATTTGAAATTCAACCATTGAGGTTTATTTGTGCTTGTAAAAACTATCAGAAGCGTGATCAATATGGAGACCACAACGAGTTCCACACCATGGAGGGTGGTAAACACAAAAAAATATGGGAAAAAATAATAGTGGTAGACCTGATTTGGAAGTTAATCAAGTTGTACAAAGGTTGGAGATCAGGACATGGCCGACAGTGCACATGTTGGTACAAACATTCAATACCACTAACGTGAACTTCAAACATTATATAATAAATTCTATACATTCGAAAGTAAGCAATTATTTTATATATATAAATGTGATTGCACCCTAATATGATTAGTAATTGTTTATTTTTTTAAATTAATTGGTGGTGAAAGTGAACAGTAATTGGGTTATTAGAGGGCACATTTTGGATGTCAAGTCTAAATGGTCACTTTTTGACCCTCCTATGCTTAGTGAACCCTCCTGCATTCATTGAAAACCTCCAAAAGCCAAATAATTAGTTATAAGATATTAACTCACATTCTAAGAAAACCTAAAAGAATCATGTCAATCTGATGCACAATTTAGAAACTTAAGATGCACGAAATTAACTAAAACTTCTACTAGATCCCTTCCCCTATTCTTATTTTTTGTTAATGCATTTCAACATACCCAATTTAAAAAGATTTTGGATGATAAAGGGGAAGCCTTTTGTTGTTTTTTGGACTTCAAGAAGGCTTTTGACATAGTGCCCAGGAAAAAGTTGTGGGATAGAATGAAATATCTTGGCATTCCCAAGCATTTTAGAGCTTTTGTCCATAGGCTTTATGAAGAAGTTCGGGTAAAATCATAACTCAAGGAGGTACTTCAAAAAGCTTTAGGAGTGACATTGGGGTTAAACAAGGCTGCCCTCTTTCTCCTACTCTCTTTGGCCTATATATTGACAAGCTTTAGGAGTGGTTGAATTTGAAGGGTGGAGAAGGGGTCCCTTTAGGATTATGTTGTAAACCTTCTTTTATACACTAATGATATTATTTTGATTGCTAGATCTATTCAAGGGTCACAAGAACATTTGGTTGCACTTGAGAATTTATGCAAGGATGTTGGTATGCAAGTTAACATTAGTAAAACCAAGATCATGGTATTCTCTAAAAAGAAGAAAAAAAACTAGTTCAACTTTTATTTCGAAGGGAGTATCCTAGAGGAAGTAACGAAGTATAAATACGTGGGAATTGACTTCAACAACAAGCTATGTTGGGAAACTTGTAGAATGAAAAGAACTTTGGGAGGTTGGAGATCACTTTTTTCTCTTCAAAACAGATGCAAAGAGGCAGAGTTATGGGATTGGAAAACTATTAAAATACTATTTGGGTTATTAGTTATATTGGTGGTCCTTTATGGGTGTGAAAAAAACTCCTTGAGGGGGTGTGCCCAGCACACCTCTACTTAGATCCCCACTTCGAATACACCTAGTGCATCCTATTCTCCTTTGATGCCTTAGGACCTGCTTTGCATTCCCATACTACTTAGCACCAACTTGGGTCCTAACTTGCTCATGGCATCCCTAGCTCCTCACCACTTAGATGAGTCCAGTATTCATCTCCCTTGGCAACATGCCTTGGAGGCGACCAATGTTGAGTCCCTAGCTAATCTGCTTCACTGGGTTGGGACTCATCCCATGCTTGTCTCACCCATTGTGTGATGGGTTCTAGCACTCAACTCCCTCTGCAACTTGCATTGGAACCGACACGTGCTAGACCTTACTACTCCACTTCACAAGGTAGTGGGACTGCGATCTCACCAGAAGACACCACTTTCCATGGCATCGACGAAGTGACACTTCATCACCCCTAAGATCCATGAAGAACACCATCTCCCTCCTGAGCCTAGTGTTGGGGGGTTACATCTTCTTCACCCCTATAAGGGAAGAAACCTAAGTCCCCCGTTCCATTGGGTTCCTCATCACTCCAAGCAGAATCCCAATGCATGCCCCCAGTACTACCTATACACACTATGTCAATCATCCTTCGAATGACATACCCGTACTACATAAGTTATTTGTATGAATCCTAGACATCTGTAGGATGTGCTGCAACTTCAGCCTACATCCCCAATTTTTTCCTTTCTGACTCACACACCCATTTACCAAAACTCCCAATTGTGGCCTCCATGATCTTGCACACCCTATGTGACTAACTCTTCATTCCTAGCATTAGACAAACACCAAGTCACCCCTTGTAGCCTTACATCCCTGATACAACCTACAACCACCTTAGCACCCTATGCTACACCCATCTCCTATTGTTTGAGCGATCTCCAATCACTCCGGTAGAGTTACACTCTTCTGCAACCTACCGAGGGGGTCCGCCATTCCCTGCATAACTTGGCACTTCTTCATGCCCCATTTGTTGCAACTCCAAGCTGCTCCATCCACTTACATGGCCAACACTCCATGCCTAGCACTTATTTCCATTTTCCACACCAATAGTCAGAATGAGCTCATGGGCGGGCTTGACTTGGTGTGTCCCAGCTTGAACACTTGAACCAAGAGTAACCAACTCATCACTGGCTCAAGTTCCTAGAACTCGGCCCCATCGAATACATACACCCCCTTACATTCTCCCCCACTCAAAATAGATGATTCCCTCAACACTGGACCATTATGGATCAGGGCATCCTTAGCCACTCCCAACATTTAGAGACTTGTCTTGAAGGGTTCAAACCTTCTGCTGCACCATTTCTGACTCTTCCATACTCTGATGCACCCAATGTCCCAAACACTGGCCCAAAATTCTATTGCGAGTCCCAGACTTCAAGCAACATTGCAAGCCCTCACTGACTTGACTTCCACACTGACCTGTTCCTTATCCTGAATCACTGAGCTTTGTGTTCTCCATCTTAGAAAACTACATCCTCTCAGTCACCTTGGCCCAATCTAACTTTCGTGCAAGCCCTACTTCACCAAACCCTCAACTCAGAAACCAACTCGCAACTCTACCACATTCCATGGAACTGAACCAATTTCTAATGCATTTTTCCACCAAGAAACCACATGAACATCTCACTCACATTCACTTAGTTCCGACATCATGTGGCATCCTCACCGATCACCACCCCATTTTTCTTCCAACTTATTTTTCCCAAGGTACCAAACCTGACATCTACTGAAAGAACTAACTACCCCAACCCTGTTGTGCAAGCCCATTGTATCTAGCCCACCTGAATAACCACTCTCCACTGACTAGCATACCTCTACTGACTTCCCAAGATTGTACCTTCCACCTTCGGCTTCGCGGCCTCTTTCCATTGTGTCACTCTAATTGCTTGTTGACCAACCTCATGGCATGCTCTTGGAACACCCATCTTCTGTCCCCAACAACTCAAACCAAAGCAACTAGACCTAGTGTCATTCTCCCTAAGCACCCACCCTTTCCTTGGTCTACAACATATGCCCACCGATACACTTCCCATCTCCAACACTCTCTCAATACTTCATCATAACTCATTTTCACCTTTGTCGACCTCATCTGTGGACTTGACTCCGCATGAACCACCCTATTTTGCTTCGTCTTCCAAACACCTTGTTCCTGCCTTTTCCAAGTATGACCTGAAAAACTCCATGTGACTCGGCCCCCTAGTTTCCATCACCTCAGGCCTCCATTTCCACTTTGTTTCTAAATTGCATTCTCCACACTTGATCTACCCACATTAATCCATTGAACTGCATTTCTTGCCCTGACACGGCCTTGTGGCATGCTCCCAAAGCACCCACCTCGACTCCAAGTCTCTCGCTGCCTATCACCCTTGCAACTCAAAGCAACCAACATCTCTCTGCAAACCTACCTACTATGTCAAATGTCGTTACCATGCTTTGTTGCACCGACATCCACACACTGACTCGATTCCACCCATAATCCTTTGTGTTCCAGCTTCACCTCCAAACATACCACACTCTTGCCCCACTTATCTCATGACACCATCTCCTGGCCTGCCTCCCCACGGCTACCAATCTAACTTTCCACCCTATCAGTTCAACTTCCCAAAATTTCTACTGCTCCAAGCAGTCCACACCCTGTGTGGGCAAGGCACTTCCATTTTCCCTTGTCTTCCTTGTGACTTAACCTCTTCTTGAGTCCCAGAATCCCGACCTAACTTTCCACTTCTATTTTTCCTTAGATCTATCTCATACATGATCCTACACCCTAAGCTTTTCCTTGTGCAGCCCCTCCATAACTTTGCCTCCTTAGGTCCAACCTGAAACCCTAGTCTTACATGCCCCTACAATGCACTGCTCCATGGAACTTGGCCCCCAACTTAGACCTCTACAATCCTGGAAATGCCATCCTTTACTCCTTAAATGCACATCCCTAACATGCTTCTACTCCCTAAACAAATCCCACCAACTACAACTTTGTTGTGATAATTCAAGTTCCCCTTACTTGTGGTGTTTCACCCTGCGACATAGGCACAACCCAACCACACTTGAGGCACCAACATCTTGTGCCATAGACCCATTTCACCTACAATGCACTTGTATGTCACATTTTTCCATGACTCTCAAGGCGATCCCATCCCTTGAACTAGCCACTGCGACCATGTCTCTCTTCTTAGAATTATTTGGCTGACTTAACAAGAAGCTTGTCATGCATAGACGGGCTCTAGGAGCTCTTCATCCACAACCTTCTTGCACTAATGCACCCAAACTACCACTTTGGATGTGGGGAGCAAGTTGCCTCTCCTCAATGATCAAGTCCAATCCAACATGAACCTTATGCATCAACTTGGTAATCCCCTTCTGATAACTTCAACCAGTGTTGATATGTCCTCAACAACGACTCACACTTCACCTCATTACTCTCCCTCAAACAACTGAAGCTCCCTAACGTGCAATATTTCCTTGACCACATCCTTCTAGCCAATATTTTCTGCATACACTCCACTACACTGTCAGATTGAAGCACCTTGTACTCGCTTACCTTCCAACTGCAAACTCTTCACAAGATATCCCACAGCTCAACCTTACCAAATGTGATGGTATCAGGGAATCCCTAACTTAGACATAATAGATTCACGAGTACCATTGTGTGAAAAATGAAAGGAGAAATGATAGGTTGACATTACATCAAACCATGGAGAGTATCACATGACAGAGACAACAATCAACATGATAAAAAATGATGAAATCAATCAAAAAGGTGTTTCAAAATATCTCATATTCAAACAGCTAAGAAACCCTTCATGATTCAAGAAAAATTCGCAATAACTAGACTCATGAGTACCATTTTCTACATTATAAAAGGATAAATGATATTTTGACGTTACTTGAAACCATGGAGGGCATTTGAAAATCAACCATTGAGGGTTTATCTATGCTTGTAAAAACTATCAGAAGTGTGATCAATATGGATACCACGACGAGTACCACACCATGGAGGGTGGTAAACACAAAAAATGTGGGAAAAAATAATACTGGCAGACCTGATGTGGAAGTTAATCAAGTCGTACAAAGGTTGGAGATCGGGACATGGCCAAATGTGCACATGTTGTTACAAACATTCAATACCGATAACATGAACTTCAAACATTATATAATAAATTTTATACATTTGAAAGTAAGCAGTTATTTTACATATATAAATGTGATTGCACCCTAATATGATAAGTAATTTTTTATTTTTTAAAATTAATTGGTGGTGAAAGCGAACACTAATTGGGTTATTAGAGGGAACATTTTGGATGTCAAGTCTAAATGGTCACTTTTTGACCCTCCTATGCTTAGTGAACCCTCCTGCATTCTTTGAAAACCTCCAAAATCCAAATAATTATCTATAAGCTATTAAATCGCATTCGAAGAAAACCCAAAAGAATCATGTCAATCTGATGCATAATCTAGAAACTTAAGATGTGCAAAATTAACTAAAACTGCTACTAGATTCCTTCCCGTATTCTTAATTTTTGTTAATGCATTTCAATATACCCACTTTAAAAAGATTTGAGATGAGAAAGGGGAAGCCTTTTGTTATTTTGTGGACTTCAAGAAGGATTTTGACATAGTGCCCAGACAAAAGTTGTGGGACAGAATGAAAGATCTTGGCATTCCCAAGCATTTTAGAGCTTTTTTCCATAGGCTTTATGAAGAAGTTCAGGTAAAAATCATAACTCAGGCAGGTACTTTGGAAATCTTTAGGAGTGACATTGGGGTAAACAAGGCTTCCCTCTTTCTCCTACTCTTTTTGGCCTATATATTGATAAGCTTGAGGAGTGGTTTAATTTGAAGGGTGGAGAAGGGGTCCCTTTAGGAGTGTATGTTGTAAAACTTCTTATATACACTGATGATCTTATTTTGATTGCTAGATTTGTTCAAGGGTCGCAAGCGCATTTGGCTATACTTGAGAATTTTTGCAAAGATGTTGGTATGCAAGTTAACATTAGTAAAACCAAGATCATGGTATTCTCTAAGAACAAGAAAAAAAATCATTTCAACTTTTATTTTGAAGGGAGTATCCTAGAGGAAGTAATGGAGTATAAATATGTGGGAATTGACTTCAACAACAAGATATGTTGGGAAAATTGCAAAAGGAAAAGAACTTTGGGAGATTGGAGAACACTTTTTTCCCTTCAAAACAGATGTAGAGAGGCAGAGTTATGGGATTGGAAAACTATTCAAATATTGTTTGGGTTGTTAGTTATATTAGTGGTCCTTTATGGGTGTGAAATTTGGGCCACTAGTACTTCTAATATCAAGTGGGTACAAATAGAGAAAATTCAAAATAATTTGATCAAAATAAAATTCAAACTAAAAGCTTTGGTTCCCTATGAAATACTTCTTGCTGAAACACGGGCAATTCCTATTCAGGCCATCACTATGGTGAGTCTTTTGAGATATTTGAAAAAGGTTGAGCAGATGGAAGCTCATCGGTGGCCAAATGTTTTTTTTAGAGGTGTCTTAGGGGAAAAGAAAGAAGTCATGGATGAAACAAAATTGTAAGTGGATGAACAAGTGGAACATTCACTTGAATGAGTGTTCTAATAATAGTAAGGAATTAAAGTTGTATGTGGTTGAAATTTTTTGCAAGATTATGTGGATAAGAGTGGTTGGGAGAAAGAAAAAGTATTATGTAGAAGAATTTAATCCCAACTTGGACCATCAACAAAAGGAATATATAGAGGAAAATATTTTTTGGAGGTCAAAGATTCTCATTGCACAATTGAGGATTAACTCACATCGTCTTCAGTGTGAAATAGGGAGATGGAAAAGGCCAAAAGAAGTTTGGGAAGAGAGATTTTTTATCTTTTGTGCAACTATGCAAGTGGAAACATAAAAAAACTTCATCCTAGATTGTAAATATTACAGTGACATCAGAGGAAGCTACATAAGTGGTTTAACAGCTGCAAATTTTCAAGATTTATTCAGCATGGAATGGGTGGGAAAAATGGGAGATCGCATTATCAAGCTGAACGGTAGGAGAACAACACTTCACAATGCTAAAATAGTAGGGGTCACTATCCCATAGGCCTTCTTTTGGTATTGTGGATGTTAAAATTCTTATATTCTATTCTTTATAAGTTGATATAAACAACCTATTACATGTCATCCCTTACCTAAGCATACATTCTTTGAGTTCTATCAAAAAATACCCGCTTCTTGAATTCAAGGTGAAACTTGCCCAATTGTAATTTTTACCCCTATTAATGGCTTCCAAGGATATTTAAATATCTTAACTCCTGTCAAATTGATGTATGTGTCCTTCGAAAGTTCATTTTCATGGTTTGGGGAATATTCCAATCTAATGTTCAAATCAATATATTCAACTATACCTTGTTAGACATTTTGGGTGGATGTGCTTTTGTAGGACCAAAGAATAATTTTAGAGTTTCCTGAGAAACTCTTGTTTGATAAAGCAGAAGGATCCAATTTGGTTAGGTTTTCCAAAAGATACAACCATTTCCAAATTTGTACTATTTCGATTTCTTTTTTGATATTTTTGGGTGTAATTTATTACAGTTTGTCAAAGTCCTGAAATTCAACTTGTTTTGGGATAGCCAATTTCTAAGAAGAGTATTTGGGTGCCTCTAATGCTTTGAAGCTCCATCTACAAATATTTTCAGGTCAATTTTCTTTGCAATTTTCTAATTTATCCTTTTTCTCTAGTATCTATTTTTGTTGTTGTTAGACACCTTGTATTTCTCTGAGTTATGTATGCGATAACTTTAACAGTAATTACTAGGGGAGAGGGGCCTATAGTGGAGCGGGCTTCAATAGTGGGGATATAAATAGTCTTCAATGGGCCTCATAGTGGAACATCTTAATATCCAATTGCAAAACACTTTGTAGAAACCAAGATCAGATTTGCAAACCGAAAATACCTTCCATAGAAGAGAAAATAAAAAATAGAAGAGATATTTGCAAGAAGATGTGCAAATATTATTATTCAAGAATTTTAATAATTACAAGATATGATTTTCTTTATAAAAGAAAAGATATGCATAAACCTAATCTTATCTTGAGCAACAACATAGCTCAACAAGATAAGGATGACAACTAATTAACCTAGGAATTAAATAATTACCTAAGTAAACTTATGTAAAGTGTAATTAATAATTAATTACACCAACACCCCCCATAAGTGCAACTTAGGGAGAAGCAAAATTATTGTGCAAATATGAGTCCCAATAACAAGGCCTGATCAGGTACTCATGTACAAATGCAAAATGAGGTAGAGAAGGAAAACCCAGTGGGACAAAACCCCCCTACAATGAGATGACTGTTGGAGAGAAGCACTGGAAGAACATTGCGAAGTAACACTGGAACCACAATCTGGCAAGCAAGGAAAGATACCTCTGTCTACAAGAAACCAAATCCAGAACCATAATAATGTAATAGCAGACCCAATGCCACGGAACACTGGAAAACTCACAAACTGGAACAACCCTGGAATCTGTGAAGCAACAATAGATGAAATGATGACAGAATCTGGAAACTGTGTATCTTGATGTCGATGCCAAATTGTGACTAAAACTCTTCCATGGGAAGGAATACCAAAAATAGACTCTAGAACATTAACCATAAAAACATGGCCCTCAAACTGAGAAGAATCTAAACCAATGAGGATCAAGAAACACAATCTCTCAACTGAAGTGTGAACTGATGAATCCAATATGTGTCAAGAAATAGCAAAAATGTGGCCAAAAGAAACTAGGGAACCAGATAAACTCATGCGAGTTACCATCAAAACAAGATGGATATGGAGATCAAAGTACATGCACACTCTAATCAGATTATTATGCAAGAAACCCCCTCTGATGGAACTTTATCTCAGTACATTTATTACAATAACAAAATGATTGTAAAAGGAGAGAATTCTAAACATGCATAAACAGAAAATATGATGAAGTGGTACTTAAATGAAGTGCAAATATTCATGTTTCACCTTTCCAACTACCAAAACATCCAAGTAATATCCAAAACACCCATCGGGAAAAATATAGAATAATGATAAACTTGAGATAGATACAAAAAAAGTGCATGGACATCAAGATAGAGCTCCTCAATACCTTTCCAACGCCACAAAGAAGATGAAAATCAAAGATCATGGAAAAAAGTTATGAGCTCGAAAGTCCAAAATAAACATCTGACTTCAAATAGAAAAAATAGTAGATAAACAAAAAAAATATGAAAAATAACCTGCACCACTAGAAAGTTCTCAGAACCAAATTTCCGGTGATATCTCATTTTCCCAATTTTGATACCGTATGCCCAAGTTATGACCAAAAGAAAAAAACTGCTCCTTTAGGGAAAATTGGGGCTAGGAGGGGCAAAGACGTTGTACAGTCGATGATGTCATGCTGACATCAACACTTCACTACAAAAAATTTGATGGCCATTTGGCCATCGGGGCAAAAAAATGCCCCCCTACCAGAAAATTTTTCGGTTGTCGAAAAAAATCAAATCGACGGAATATTCCTGCAGGTCTACCGGTATATTCTAATGCTTGGAATATTCCTCTGGAATCTGTTAAAGCCGATAGGGGCTTAATAGAGGGGGTGGTTTTCCATACAACCGTCGTGAGCCTGACAGGGGCCTATGGGAGCTAAGCGAAGGCCCCCAGTCGGCCATATGACCGGGGCGGGGTGGAGGGAGCTCCTAGGGCTGTGGGGGAGGCAGCAGGCCAGTGGAAGAAAGTGGTGGCGGTGGTGGTGGCGAGTTGGCGGCCGCCTGGTGGCCGCTAGGTGGCCAAAACTGGAAGCGCCGACTTGAAACCCAAATAACCTCAGTTTTTTAAAAAAAATATATTTTTCATGCATTGAAAGGCTTGATGGGGAAGTCGTACGACCCCCTAGGGGAAAAAAATTTTCCTTTCAGACCAACTGCTCAAAAATCAATGAAACAAAGGGTGTTCTTAGGGTTTTTGGCCATTTTGAATGTGATGGTGACCTCCGTTTGTGCCCAAAATGCTCCAAAAAAATTTCTAACCCCAGAGCTTGCAAAAAATCTCCAAGCCAGAAACCCTCACAAATCTGGAAAATGATGGCCAAAATCTGCAAAATAAAAGTCAATCCTAACTTTTTCTAGCGCTCTAATTTCAATGGTGAAGTTCGATCTAATCCAAAACGTCATATAGATAAACTCAAGGAATGATACCCTCGAGGAATCCCAAACAAACCCTGTAATGATTTTCTCAAAAATCTGAGAAGGGGCTGCAAATCAAGGCTCTGATACCATGTTAGAAACCAAGATTAGATTTGCAAACTGAAAAGACCTTCCACTGAAGAGAAAATCAGAAAAAGCAGAGAGATTTGAAAGAAGATGTGCAAATATTATTATTCAAGAATTTTAATAATTACAAGATATGATTTGCTTTATAAAAGAAAAGATATGTATAACCCTAATCTTATCTTGAGCAACAAGATAGCTCAACAAGATAAGGATGACAACTAATTAACCTAGGAATTAAATAATTACCTAAGTAAACTTATGTAAAGTGTAATTAATAATTAATTACACCAACACACTTTTTATCCATAAAGTACACAAACTGACAAATCATGTGATGCCACATCAATGCACCAATAAAACATGACTTAGTGCACCACTGTCAGTCTCACTTTTTTTATAGCCCTTTTTAATACCTTAACAAAAATCATGCTGATGTGGCATCATATTTGATGATTTGACCCTAAAATTAAATTTTTTAAGCAGGTGAGTTGCCAAATAAACTGTTGTACAAAATTGGGACTGATTTGAAATTCCATGTAGAATTTTGAGAAACACAATGTTAGGGTGCTCCACTATGGGCCCCTCTCCCCTATTCTATTTAGCT
Organism: Sequoia sempervirens; assembly: GCA_007258455.2. Taxonomy (NCBI): domain Eukaryota; kingdom Viridiplantae; phylum Streptophyta; class Pinopsida; order Cupressales; family Cupressaceae; genus Sequoia; species Sequoia sempervirens. The sequence goes on from VDFB02344152.1 coordinate 69,539, forward strand.
CTACATCAGTGCCAGAAATATGTGAGTGTAAGTTTTTTTATGAATGCATGTTAGTTGCATGTCCAGGATTGTATATGTTTATAATTATTTAGCTTTGTATTATGTCAAGAATATGTGGGTGTTAGTATTTTCATGTATGTAATTTGGCTGCATGTTTAAGACTATATTTGTTAGGAGTCTAGCTCATTTTTTGTTGTTGAGTACCCCAAGTAATTATGCATCATACCTTGTTGTAACTTTTTTATTACATTATAAGGTGGGTATGTCGGTTTTAGTAGTTTTATGAGGCTGCTAAAGGGGCGGCCATGCTTCTAAAAGCATGCAGCTTGGAATGGAATGAGTGTTGTTTAACCATATACATAGAAAGAAGTTAAATTTTCATTCTTTAAAATAATAAGGGAATAGTATTTACACTGGATTATGAAAGGCAGTCGCAAAGGGTTGTGGTATAAGACAAGGCTATCCGCTACACAATTTTTGTTGATGAAATGATGGAACATAAACTTTAATGAAGGATTGTTCGTCCCTCTTGCTTGGGGAGTTGAATACATTTTGAAGGGATCAGGCTATGTTGATTAACAATGACTTGCTTACTGCATGCCCACCATCTTAGTAGGCGCCTTTTCTAGAAATTTATTGTTTTTGGAAGAATATAGGTTCTTTGAGTCTTGTGAATTTT